>JAODAL010074385.1:0-14389 GCA_025379985.1 Phyllomedusa bahiana
CTCGCATAGGGGTGGCCATTAAACCTGGTTTAAGCCCCCCCCCGCCCCCTTTGGCAGGCACGGTGATTTTAGAATTTGGGGGAAAAAACCAAAGTGGGAAAAAAAAATCAGGGGCCCGAGTGAATAATGTTTTTTGGGGGGTTGTTAAGGGAAACCCCTTTTTCTAAAGCTTTTGTAATTTAAGTTTGTGGTGAAAAAAAATTATTACACATATAACTTAGTGAAAAAGTAAGATACTCCAAGGGTGGGGCCCCGTTTTTTCCTTTACCCCTCCGCACTTAGGGGGGCAGCATGGACCGGGGGGAAACCATTTAAACCCTAATTTAGAACCATCAAATAGTGCCACATTCCGAAGACTTTCAAGAAAAAAAAAGGGGAAATTGCCCCGCCCCGAAGGGAGGTTTTAAAAATACATTGTATTGTAATAAAGTCATTCATTTTGGGCCTTTCTTTTAAAGAGGAAAAACCCCATACCAGCTCTCGTGTTTTTGGGGTTTATTTCTTTATGCCGGCAATTTGTGTTCCCAATTTTTGGGCCGAAAATAGTCAAAAAGGTTTACCCCTGAACCCCAACAGTTTGTCACTGTATGAATACAGTAATTCATCTACAAAAGGAGTGGCTACTTGATATCATCACATGGTCACCAAATGGAACCACCCTTTCGGTGTAGAGGTATGAGAAAAGGCCAAGCAAGGAGGCTAAACCACAACGTGGGAAAAAAAACGCCTCGCAAAAATACGCACCAAATTTAAAAACCCCCCCAAATGCATCGGGTTTAAAAAACCCATTTGGAAAAAAAATGGCAAACCCAACTTTTCGCTATAAAAGTCCAAGAAAATACTTTAAAAAGGTTTTTTGGATAGACAAGAACTTTACTGTGGCGTTGGACAAAGGGGAAAAAAACGTTAAAAAGAAAAAACAGCCCATTTGGGTTATTAAAAATGATTTTTTTAAAGCGAAGCTTTCATGTGGTTTTTGCTACCCTATCTGAAGGCAGGATATTGTAGGGGGAAAAGGGAAAAGAGGGTTTCCCGAGTTTTTAAAAACAGAGTTAAAAACCTGTTTAAAACATGTGAAAGTATACCCCCAAATAATTTTGAAATTTCTAGTTTTCCCCCTCTATTTGTGAGAACAGGACCTTAACTTTGTTTTTTTGAAACATATCAGGGTTTGCCCCCCTTAAAAGGGGTTTTTGCCACGAAAGTAATTGGGGATGTGGGATTTCCCCAAAAAAGGGTATTTTAAACCCCTTTTCTAAATAAAATGTCATTAAAAAAAGTTTAAGCCTTGGGTGACAGCTACAGGGGTTAATCAGAAGCCCTTAGTTTTCCTGAAAGTTTTCATTAGACACGACCAGGGGAGTGAAGGTGCTGATCTTGTGTGTTTGCCTTTTAAATTGATGACAGGGAATGGGGGGAAGAAGGAGCTTGCTGGGGATGTGGAAAAAGATCCTTTTTCTTTTTTTATAAAAAAAACCATGGTGTTTGTCATTTTTTGAGTACACTTTGCCACGTCCCCCTCCCTTCTGGTCCTCTCCCCTCCCCCCTTCCTCCGGAGACTGCCTGTTTTTTTATCTTCTTTTTAGCAACAAACTCACTTCCTAGCAAAACCCTTTAACCGAAATTCAGCTTCAAAAATAAAAAACAATCCCAGGCTCTCTTCTTCCCTTATCCACCCCTTCTCTTTAAAGGGTTGTCTCACTACATCAATTCATCTGACTCACCTGTTTTCTTGGATTCACTTTAAATTTCGGGGAGTTTACTGGTTTCCCTCCGCAGTAGAAGCCGGTCTGTACTATAGTGCCCAGCACTGGCAGCCTACGGAAGACAAACGGGTCGTAGCTATAGCGCCCTAGAAGTGATGTAGGCCATGAAGATGGATATCTCAGAATAGGTGGGAAGCTAAGGGGAACATATTGCAAATTGACTTTTTTTTTCAAGATCTTTAACAAAAAAGCCCCTTGTAGTGAGAAAACCCCCTTTTAAATTGTTTGAACTACGGGTTGGGGTTCCCTCGGGCCCCTTGTTTTCAGACATGTACTAAATAACATACTTAAGACAACAATGCCCCAAAACCCTTCGGGCATATACAACCTTGCCAGTTTTCTACCGTTCCATCCTCCCCCGGGGTTTTTTTACAAAGCCAATTCTAGAATGGGTCAGCAGTGCTGGTGACAGAAAGGTGCCCGATTCACAATGACCCACCATCCCAGGTCCCCCACAAAAAAACCGCGTTAAAGGCTTTGCTTACAGCCAAATAACGACACATTAAAACCCCAAATTTTATTAATTTTTTTAAAAAAAGGTCCAGAAATTCGGGGGATTATACCCAAGAGTGGCTTTAACAAAATCATGCAGCTGTCAAAAGATTAGAAAAACTAAAAGGAGGAAAGGGCAGGGTAGAACCCCTGGAAACCGTTCATCCCCAAATTAAATGCTCCAAGTGATTTCATCTGTTTGGATTTCTCTGCAGCCAACATTCAGGCCTCCAAAAAGTAATTAGCTCTCGGAGCAAGAACTGACGTATATAAACTGATAATCTAGTGAGGCATCAGATTCTCTGCAACCAATTACAAGGAATTTATGCATCTTTAACTTGGCTTTGTGCCCTCTTTTCTAGAGGGCTGCTTAGGGCATAGTCATGCAGTACTGGCACAAATGTTCTCATTAATGTCACTGGCTACGTAACACTCACAGTTCAATGGCTTTATTCCACATGATGACGTAGCCTGAGAGTGTGAACATCTCCACGTTGACAATGTGAATATTTCCTCTTTCGGTACCCCCGTAGTGCCTTTTTCTCTGGAAAGGCAGATGGCAAAATGTGATCCTTAAAAAAAAAAAAAAGGAGGGGGGGAACCAATAAGTACCATACTACAGCCACACAGTATAGCAACAGAGCGCTCATAATAATAGCATTACCGTGCTGCACACTCATATTGAAATCTATACCTATAAAAATGACCATATATGTAACAGAGATACACAGAGGATGATTGTAAGGTACTTCCATACACAATCTAATGTAGGAGCAGCTCAGAAGTTAGTATAAGGCTATATACATACACACCATATATCTACACATGTATGTATGTGTGTGTATACATATATATATATATATAAAAAATAAAAAATTATATATTCCCAAAAAACCACACACACACCACACACACACACACCAACAACTACACACATAATTTCATATAAAAAGCAAAAATTGGCAAGACCCCCAAAAAAAACTTTCCTCTTCATTTCAAAAAAGTTTTTTCTACCAAATTTTTAAAATTTGTTTTTCTAGATTAAAAACTTTATTCTTTCAATGAATTGGGAAACATTTTTTACAAAATCAAAATGATTTTTGTATTTTTTTTTTTTTTGTTCATCCGCAGTTTTAAATGTACCTTTGATAAAAATTACAGCCTCTCCTTCTTAAAAAAAAAGGTGTTCAAATACTTCTTTTTCCCCCCTGGGTGGTGTGTATGTTTTTTACATATCCAGACACGCATTATATTATATATTATTAATTTTATATATATATATTATTATTTAATATATATAATTTTATTGTGAGCTTTACACCCGTTCCCGGACGCCATCTTTTTCCGTTGGGGGGTCTTTAGCTCCGGGGAACCCGCTTTTAGAAACGGAAAAGGCACTTAGACAAGGCCCCGCAGTTTAAAACTGGCCCAACCGCTTTATTCAGTTAGAATCAAAAAATAAAACATAACCGAAAATCAGGGGGCCCCTTTATAAAAACGTTGAGTTTGACAACCCTCTAAAATGACCCGGATATGTCCACTCACAAACGCACCCCATCACTCACCCGTCCCCACGGTTCCCGTTTTTTAAACTCTTTGGGGGGAAGAGCCCTTTCCTCAGCTTTGCTGCAATGCCGCTAGAGGCCCACCCCCCGATCCCCAAAAGACAGGCTTTTTTCTAGCCCCCTTCCCCCCGGGATGGCCCCAAAAAGACATGGAACCTGGGGCATGGGAAACCGGAACAGCCACCCACCCCCCTGCAGTGTTTCCCGGGGGAAACCAACCCCAAAAAGGCTGGTTTCCCATGCTAATAAAGCCTCAGCAACCTAGTGTTGTGAAGATAACAATTCCCCCCCCCCCCCACCAAGCCCAGGCCCTTTGGGGGCACTCTCTACCAGGCGCTTCACTTTGTGGCAAAGACAGGAACTTCCTGTCCCAATTTTATACACACACACACGGTATATTAAAAAACTTTATACACACCCCTTTTATATTACAACATTAACACACATGTATAGTACAAAAAGCACACAAAAACACACCACAAACATACTTTGTTTGGGGTATTTGGCTTTTGGATCAAATTTCAGGATGAACATAAATTGTTTCGCATTTTTGAATGCAATAAACGAGAAGATCTCTTAACCTCAGAATGCACATGTCCAACTGTTCAATGTTTCAGTACTTTTTGCACAACTTGCTGATCCCTAACAAGGAGCTTAATGGCAAAATTCACAACAGGTGTTTGATACCTGAATCGCACAATACATTTAGGGGGTCACTTTGAATTGGGATATAAACAGTCCTCCTCATCATGCTGTTCAGATTTTGACAATCTCTTACAATTGATCAACAGTACCTCGCCATTGCGTCAACAGCAAATTGCAACAAAGATACATAAAGACTGGAAGAGTCACAGAAAGGCAAAGAAGTGGACGTCCTTTGGCTACATCACTCACTGATGACTGCTTCATTGTAAACAATGTCCTGTGGAACCGGATGATAACTTCCACTCCAGGCATGTTTAAGGGAGGTGAGAGGCAACAAAGTGTCACATCAGACCACTCGTTACCATTTACATCAGCGTGGTCTGCATGCTAAATGACTGGCAATGGTACTTGACCTGGCTGATGCATAGCGCTCTCCTTGGGGTCTCCAGCATTGTTGGCGACCATCATTTCTGGAGTTGAGAAATGGTTAACAGCTGTTGTCAATGATAATCATATAAAGTAGTTCATACCATTTGCGGGTTTCTTTTCCAGAAATGTGTACAAAAGTAACAATAGTCAACAAAAAAGTATTAACCTTGCTCCTTTGCTTCTACATAAGATTCTCTTTACAAGGACACTGAAGCGCTGCCTTGAAGAAACTGTTCATGTTTTCTGATGTATTGTTTTAAATTCTGCTTTTACAAAGAGTTGATGTCAAGGCAAATAGCTTCCACAGCAAATAACAAAGCTTTTAACAGTTTGTACTACAAGGAATACATTTCCAATAAATATTGTATGCAAAGGGGATGCTTTGAGGTACACACGAGGACCTAGGTATCACCAACATTTCTACTATATATATAAAGATTTTCTGTAACCCAATTCCTATAGGATCATTTTTCAACTCTCAGCTCAGGATTTTACATAATGGTTCAGACATATTCCTCATTGTATTTGTACCTTTTTTTGGTGAAACCTACTCCAAATGATTAACTGCTGTACAATAGTTAATAAACATTGCTTAAAAATCACTACAACATACAAATCCTGGCTTAGAAAGTTTAACATGCTTTTAGCCAGGGTTACCATTTATGGTACGACATATCAGGTAAAGGGGTTTTCTCACCACCCTGTTTCAGAGTCACAAGAGGCTTTCCATGCACTCTGTCTTCTCAAGCTGTGGGTTGTTCTATAGCAGTGATTAGCATACTCCGATTCTAGTTGAGCAGTTATGCTGACAAGAGCAAGAGATGTGTATCTTCAATAAACACAAGATGCATGTGCTGAGAAGACTGAATAAAATTGCCTAACCGTAAGCCAAAGCTAATCTTATTAGAGATAGTTTCCCTCCAGAGTTCAGTCCCTCAGTCTATCCATGCTCTTTTCTCTCGCAGCTAATCAGTTAACAGAGGTATGTTCTGGTATGCAGGTTGCCATAGAAACCTGTGTGCATTTAGAGCACATTATCTCATGACATGAAATCTATTGACCAATGTACTCAGAAAAAGTCTTCATTTAACTGTCCCTTCATGTTGACCGCTCATCTTTGTAGTGAGAAAACCCCTTGAAGTTCGACTCGGATAGACTTCAACATTGGCTGAAAATGACAACACCTGATAAATGTGGGACCCTATGGGATGTGAGGTTTTGTATACATTTAGCTGAGAAGTATTATGTATATAGATTTTTGTGCATTGTAGTTAAACAGTGTCAGATTGTGAGGGAATAACAGGGTATAGTAGTGATAATTTTGTGGGGTCGCCCTTTTTCAGGGCGGGTGCTCCGCTATTGCGAGGGTTAGAAAGTGGTTACAATAGGGGCAGGTTTAGCTGCTATATAACTCGTGTGTTCCAGTCATCTTTAGATTATTTCTGCTTAACTGTAAGTAATTTTATGTATATATGTCTGACCTTAAATTGGTGATTCACTAAAGTTTTTCTGTTGATGAATATTTTAATGTATATCAGTAAAAGGTATTTTTTAAACCACTTATTTTTCTGTGATTAGTTTTTGGGCCTGTGCATCCCCATAAAAAACTATGGGAAAACATTTATCATAAGATTTCACCTATTAACAGTACAGGCGATAGACGCATGATCTTGACCTCCAGCTACTAGAAATCCCACCAATCACGAGACCAGAAATCTTAAGTCCCAGGTGTGGATGGAGTGACAGATGTGTGCTCTCATTGAATCAAACTATTCAGCTTTACAGCCAGATGCTGAATACGGATATAGACTGAATACTTAAAAGTGAATAGAATTGTATATAGGCGAGGTAACTCTGCATACTGTTTCACGAAAAAGCAAGCAAGCCCTTTGAAAATACCTATATTCCTGTATTGATTACAAGTTATATGTGGTATGATTGTTATCCAAGTCACCGTTCTACACAAGCACAATCTAAACTAACACTAATGATATACAAACAGTTGTACTATTCTTATCTTTTCTTGAGGCCATGAGTAAACATTTAGGGCATGTCCCCACTGCACGAGTGTATGGCCGGTTTTTCAGGCGGTTTGCGGTTTTGCAGACGCCTGAAAAAGCGGCCGAAAATGAGCACAAAAGGCTTCTATGGAAAATCCGTGCACGGATTTTCCGCCTCGCGGTTTTTCCGCCCACGGGCCACCCGAAAAACATTTTGCTTACACAATCTTCCGTCCGGTTTTCGGACGGAAACTGTGCAAGCCACTGTGAAGGGGGAGGGCTTTTCTCCGCTCATCGCAGAGAAAAGCCTTCCCCACCACGGCCATGTGCACTGCACGCAAACTGGACAAATAACGGTCAGATAAACCGTCTCTTATTTGCCCCTTGCCATGGGGACGCAGCCTTAGGGTATGACTACACTGCGTATTTCAGAGCGTACTGTGTGCGGCGCTATACGCCTGTTGATTCAGAAGTATGCGCTGGCCAGCACGTACTTCTCAAGCGCTCCCAATGACCTTCACTTTTCCCAGGGGGCGTAAACGCAGAGAATAAGTGAAATGTCACTTTTCTTCCGGTTCATACTGTGCGGCGGGAAGATGACAGGTAATTATAGCTCTCACTAAGAACGATGAATTACCGCATTTGCGAGGTATAATTCGGGCATATTGTAGCGCAATTAGACGCCAAATTACACCCCACAAATACGCTGTGTGAACATACCCTTACAATGCAGAAAGAAAATGTAATGACCTGCAGATACATTTCTAGCAGCTTTTATCTCAATCGAACGTTTCCTGCTGCAAATAAGACTTACATAATGTTGAAGGAACTTTGGACCATTTGGAACCCCACAAATGTGTATTTCTGGGGTGCCCCAACTCCATCAGCCTTCTTTAGATCATGCCACAACATCTAGATAGGGCTAAGATGATATGACTTGGCTTGGACATTGGATATTTTGAGTCAATGTGTTGTTGCATCACCCAAAGTCTCCCCAGTTTGGGGTCATGGACTGCTGCAGTCCCACGTAAAATATTTTATATACCTTTGAATTTCTTTTCTCTAAATGATCACAAGTTATCCCGGCCTATTGGCAGAAAAGTAGCTCCAAACCACAATGCTCCTTCCTCCATGCTTTATGGTAAGGGTATGCAGTATCTTTTCCCCTTTCAACATATCATTATGCATTTGTGCTAAAAAGTTACACATTTGCCACAACTGTCCACAGAACATTTTCCCAGAAAGATTGTGGAATATCCAAGTAGTTTTAGACAAACCCCAGATGGGCTGCAAATTTTTATTTCTTTAGTGAACATGTGAAAATGTTTGCAATTTGTATAGTCTTCTTTAGGTCTTCATACACCCCAAAATTCTTATTGATAGCTGGTTGGAAGTATTAAAGGGGTGTTCTGAGCCCTAACACTGCTCGTTTGTCCATTGGGATATGAGTAAAAACCAATAGAGGGCGCTTGAGCTTCTCAGCTCTTTGTGATATGCAGATGCTTCGTGGAGTGCAAAAGGTAATTTCGAATCTCCACACGCCTATATAGGTGCTCTCCCTAAGGAGAGATCTTCCCTTTCTGAGCCACTCATTGCCTCCCACTCAGCCAAGCCAGCATCGCTCTGCTCTGTACTGACACAAACACCCCGAAACAGTTGTCTACAGATGGGTGATGCTTGCTTGGCTAAATATGCTTTTTGCTTTCCAAAGACCCAGTGGGTCAAAAGCAAATTGAGGATTTGTTACATCCCATAGAGGGCGCTTGAGCTTCTCAGCTCCTTACCATAATGCCTTGTGATATAAAAATAGAAGACTCATACTTACCTCTCGAATGCTCTTGTTCACTCCCAGCTACTGATGCTTTTATCCTCGCTGAAGCAATGAACAGTCTTCATTCGCGTGACATCTGTAGACAATTACAGGCCACAGAGGTCACGTGGAGGAGACGTTGTGGCCTGTGAATGGCTGCACCTGTCATGTGAACGAAGAACCTTCACTGGCTACTGCGGGGATGAACAGACCGACGCCAGGACTGAATAGGGGCGCCTGGGAGGAAAGTATGAGTCTTAGCTTCTATTTTTACTCATACCTGATGAACAAACAAGCATTCTTTGGTGCCTGAAAAAACCCTTTAACTACTATTGACAAAGGCAAAAAATTACCTTTTCCAACTTTCATTCCATATTTTCTTTTCTAAACAACCTAAACTAAAAATGGAAATTTTAATATTGAACCAATTATTAAAACCGACAGATGCAAGGCAAGACAAAAATTACACTCCGAGACTGATTCCTGTCAATGATTAGGCTGAATAGGATAAGTATCTGCAGTATACTGACTCCTAATATCTGCCTAACACCTGTATTCAAATGTTACTGTCCCCACCTAACAGACATGTATCGCCATGAGCAATCTCAGGGACTATGGGGCAAGACCAACTTACCCCTTTACATTCTTTCACACCTGTTTTTAGGGTTGTCTTTTGAGCTCTCTGAGTGATCTTAACTTAACCCCTTAAGGATCAGGCGTTTTTTGTTGTTGACACGTTCGTTTTTCCCTCCTCGCCTTCTGAAAGCCATAACCTTTTTATTTTTCCACCTACATAGACACATGAGGGCTTTTATTTTGCGGGACAAGATGTACTTCCTAATGGTGTTGTTCACTATACTATAGAATATACTGGGAAACCGCAAAAAAATTCCAAGTGGGAGAAATTGTGAACAAAAACTTATTTTTGTCATGTTTGCGGGGGTTTTGCTTGTACGGCATTCAATCTTCGGTCAATACAATGTGTTATCTGTATTCTACAGGTTGTTACGCATCCGGCAATACCAAACCTGTAGGGTTTCCGTTAGGTTTTGGTACCGTAAACAAATTCCAAACTTTTTCTATTTTTGAAATTTGCGCCGCGGCGCCAGTTTGTGCGACCAATAACTTTTTTGTACTAACACCTACGGACGTCAGTGAGGCGGCATTTTTTTGCGGTCTGAAGTGTACTTTTTATCGCTAGTAGTTTGGAATGCATGCAACTTTTTTGATCACTTTTATTCCATTTTGTAAGTGACGTAAAATGACCAACAAACCGCAATTTTGGCGTTTGGAATTTTTTTTCTTCTACGGTGTTCAGCGTATGGGTTAAATGATGTTATATTTTTATAGATCAGACTTTTTCGGATGAGCAGATACCAAAAATGTGTAACTTTTTTATTATTTTATTGTTTTTATTTGTAAAATGGGGAAAGGGGGGTGATTTGAACTTTTAATACTTTTTTTTGTACTGTAAAACTTTATTTTATTTTTTTACTTTAACATTGAGGCAACCTATGGTGCTTGACCACTAGGTGGCGCGATTGGCAATGCATTAGACTGTACCAAGATGGCGGTTTCCCCACTTCCTGTCTGCGTACAGAAGTGGGGCAAACCAGGACATGGGAGTGACAGGAACCTTCCCAAGGCTCCTCGCTGCCATGTCCGGGGGGCGGATCGCTGCAGCTATGCTGTGGCGGTGCCGATCACCCTCAAGATCGGTACGCGGCACCGATCGTCATTCATTCAGACGCCGCGGCCATCTTAGCCGCTAACACCCACCGGCTGTGCAGGGGACCCTGGGACATACGCATACATTCAGGGTCCTTAAGGGGTTAAAGGGATGGTCTCACTACATTGATTCATCTTATCTCAGTCCTGTTTTCTTGGTTTCATTTTGAATTCAGGGGTGTGTTTACTGGTTTCTACTAGGCTGCAGCAGAAGCCAGGTCTGTAGCTATAGCAACCAGTGCTGGAAGCCTATCATGAGTAAACAAGTCTGTAGCTATAGCGACCTGAGGAGCTGATGCAGCCCATACAAGAAGGGATATCTAGGGATTGGTAGGACACTGTTAATGGACACATATTGCAAAGTGACTT
Source organism: Phyllomedusa bahiana (assembly GCA_025379985.1). Lineage (NCBI taxonomy): Eukaryota > Metazoa > Chordata > Amphibia > Anura > Hylidae > Phyllomedusa > Phyllomedusa bahiana. The sequence continues at coordinate 10,805 of JAODAL010074385.1, forward strand.
GCTTTTGCAAGATTTTTAACTTGAAAAGCTATCCTTGTAGTGAGACAACCCCTTTAATGTATAACCTATTCTTCCAATCTTCTTAAGGGAGAGGTGTTTTTTTTCCCTCTTAGGCTATGTCTACACAACACAGGTTTTTGGTTGTATTTTTGGCAGATTCAGTATTTTGAATCCGCCGAAAATCCGACTGAACCTTGAGTTGTGTAGACCTCAATAGAAAATCTGTGCTTTTCCGGATGGTTTCCTAAACGGCGGTTGCCGTCCGGCGGAATATAGAACATGTTCTATATTCCGTGGGACTCTGTCAGATTCCCGTAGCCCCATTATATTGGAGATGCAGGAAATCCAAAAACTGACCGCAGGTTTTTGCACAAAAAACGTGCAGAAAACCAGCGGTGCGGCGCAATACAGCGATGTTAAAATGCCGTCGGATTTTGGACGCCATTTTAACATTGCTGTGTAGACATAGCCTTAGTCTGTTAGAAATTGCTTTTAGGTGCACAGTAATGGCAGTAGTTTTGCATACCTGCAGATTAAAGGGGTGTTATCGCTTGAACTGTTCATGCTCTTGAGCTAATTATATGATATCGAATTTGAAATCCAGGGGCGAGTCTCTTCTCTCAGCAGGGGTGTCTCTCCTCACTGAAGAGGCTGTGACATCATCATTCTGTGTGAGGCAGCAGAAGGATGTCTGGAGAGAAGAGATCTGCAGCCTCCTGCATGCTTCTCATGTGTCTGCAGAGCTTCAGGCTCCACAAGCTCCTTGCTGTGCTATAACCAGTTATACACACAGCCTGAACTGATGAAACACACGTGAGGAGTGCACACTGCCCCCCTCCACCTCTGTTACCAGGCAGGAGACTGTATGACTGTGGTATATGGAGGAATACACACTGCCCCCCTCTCCCTCTGTTATCAGGCAGAAGACTGTGGTATATGGAGAGAACAGAGGGTGTAGCACTGTGTTATATGAGGGGACCTATGAGTTAAACAGTCAGTAATTAGCCAGATCTATCACCCTAGAGCTGGGAGATCAGTGGAGTAAACACAGAGTGTGCAGGCAGCCAATCACAGTGCAGGGGCCATGTCCGGGGCGTTTCCTGTCTGGGGCCGTATCCCAACAGGCTGAATGAAATGTCAGCCAGCCAATCACAGTGCAGGGGGTGTGTCTATGGGGGCGGGATCCAGCCAGGGGGCGTGTCCCGACCAGCAGCAGAAATAGAATACAGACTTACAGAAAAGCTCATATCTGCTAAACCCAGTGACTGAGGTAATGCAACCCAATTACAAAAGTGCTTATTTTTACTGTCCCTATAATCTGAGACATGAACTTTGTAGCAATACAATCCCTTTAATGTAGGATCTCTGCCTTCTGCAATAGTCTTCTGTTGAGTCACATGATCTGCACTCTGATTCGCTAAAAGACTCTGACACTGATTCTGACAGGATGTCGGTCTCTGCATTCCTATGAGATGGTCTTTTAGCATGCTATAGGAATACAGAGAAGTTATACTGTGCGTTTCAACAACTTAGATCACGTAACCCAAAGACTGTCACAAATCCTAAATTACTGGCACTACTGTGAATATTAAAGCAATTTCTAACAGATTACAAGGAAAAAAAAACAAAACTGAAGTAGTCCTTTAATGAAAATACATATTTTTTCAATAAGTGCCTAAGTCATTAATACAGATGTTCTCTATTTTTCTCTCTGCACTGTGGATGTTTACCCAATGTGATTAATAAAAGCCAGTACAACTAAATAACAAACAAATCCATGTTATAGACACATGAATGATGTATTTGAGGCCTTGCTAAAGGCATGGCAAAGACACCGAAGCACAAGTGAAAGAAAGCTTATAGTTCTATTTTGCAACTCTCCTACAATCCTAGACAACTGCTTCAAGCGTTGAATACAACTAGAAAATGTATTTAAATAGAGGGAAATAGATTACTACCACTCACTTCAAAGGGGTATTCCCATCACAGAAAGTGTTGTTGCAAAGCTTAAAGGAGTTGTCTCACTACATTGATTCATCTTACCTCAGTCCTGTTTTCTTGGTTTCACCCTGAATTCAGGGGACGTGTTTACTGGCTTCTACTAGACTGCTGTAGAATCCAGGTCTGCAGCTATAGTAACCAGTGCTGGCAGCCTATCAGGAGAGATCAAACAGGTCTGTAACTATAGTGACCTGAGGAGCTGATACAGCCCATACAAGAGGGGATAGCTCAGAATAGGTAGAATATTGTTAATGGACACATATTGCAAAGTGACTTGTTTTTGCAAGATCTTTAACATAAAAAGCAATCCTTGTAGTGAGACAACCCCTTTAACTACTGTAAAGTAAGCAATTTTCAAAATGTAGGTTACTAAAAAAAAATATCTATACTTTTTTTGCACCGTCAACATGCTCTATGGTCTCCTTGGTTACCGACCACCCCTGTATGCTTTTAGTGATGACCGGTAACGCAGCGTTATCAAAGACGGTCTGAGAATACATTCCTCTGGCCTGGCTTGCCCGAGCGAAATATTTGCATCTCTGGTATCCCGGCCACAGGTAACCTCACAGTAACGCTGCATTACCAGAAATTATATATATACACTCACCGGCCACTTTATTAGGTACACCTGTCCAACTGCTCGTTAACACTTAATTTCTAATCAGCCAATCACATGGCAGCAACTCAGTGCATTTAGGGATGTAGGGCATGGTCAAGACAATCTCCTGCAGTTCAAACCCAGCCATCAGTATGGGGAAGAAAAGGTGATTTGAGTGCCTTTGAAAGGGGCATGGTTGTTGGGGCCAGAAGGGGTGGTCTGAGTATTTCAGAAACTGCTGATCTCTGGGATTTTCACGCACAACCATCTCTAGGGTTTACAGAGAATGGTCCGAAAAAGAAAAAACATCCAGTGGCGGCAGTCCCGTGGGCGGAAATGCCTTGTTGATGCCAGAGGTCAAAGGAGAATGGGCAGACTGGTTCGAGCTGATAGAAAGGCAACAGTGACTCAAAAAAGCCACCGTTACAACCAAGGTAGGCAGAAGAGCATCTCTGAACGCACAGTACGGCGAACTTTGAGGCAGATGGGCTACAGCCGCAGAAGACCACACCGGGTGCCACTCCTTTCAGCTAAGAACAGGAAACTGAGGCTCCAATTTGCCCAAGCTCATCGAAATTGGACAGTAGAAAATTGGAAAAACGTTGCCTGGTCTGATGAGTCTCGATTTTTCTGCTGCGACATTCGGATGGTAGGGTCAGAATTTGGCGTCAACAACATGAAAGCATGGATCCATCTGCCTTGTATCAACGGTTCAGGCTGGTGGTGGTGGTGTCCTTGGTGTGGGGAATATTTTCTTGGCACTCTTTGGGCCCCCTTGACCAATTGAGATCGTTGCAACACCTTGTGGATCTATGCCACGAAGAATTGAGCAGTTCGAAGGCAAAAGGGGGTCCATAACCCGTTACTAGATGGTGTACCTAATAAAGTGGCGGTGAGTGTATATATATATATATATATATATATATGTATCGTGTTAAATAGGGAGAAAAAAAAAAGTCACTAAATTAGGTGTAAAAGCTGATATG
>JAODAL010074386.1:0-14389 GCA_025379985.1 Phyllomedusa bahiana
AAATGTTTGCAACTGTTAAAATGCAGGGAGACAAAAACTAAAAAAAGTTTGCTGGTCATGAAGGTCTTTTCAGGTCTGGGAATTAAAGGGGTTTTATCGTTTCACCATTTGGCAGACATTTATGCTGGTTGCTAAGCAGAGCTTGTGAAATGGAGGGGCGTGTTTCTCCTCCCAGCAGAGCGTATCTTCTCCCTCTGCAGACACACCCTATACTGTGCACGTGAGAATTTATTCTGGGTGAGCCGGGGGAAGGGAGAGCTTCTCAGTTGCATTGCAAGTGAAAAGCTAAGTGTAACTCGATAGTGTATATCTAAATTTCTTGCTCTATCTACATACTTTGTAACTAGAATGGGCATTTGACATTCAGAACTCTGGGAAAGATGGGTGATATTTTTTGCTGTCTCTCTCTCTCTCTCTCTCTCACACACAGTGATATATCCTGCAGATTATTACACCTCTGACCTCTACAGATCTGTTTGTGTTTACATGGGACTTCACATGGTTGATCGCTCTGCTGCAGGACCTCTGATCGCTGTCAGTGAATGCTGTCCGCCCACTACCTTGCACCACCTCTGATTGCTTTCAGTGAATGCCACCCGCACCACCTCTGATTGCTGTCAGTGAATGCCTCCCGCCCACTGCCTCGTACCACCTCTGATTGCTGTCAGTGAATGCCACCCGCACCACCTCTGATTGCTGTCAGTGAATGCCGCCCACCCACTGCCTTGCACCACCTTTGATTGCCATCAGTGAAGGCTGCCCGCACCACCTCTGATTGCTGTCAGTGTATGCCGCCAGCCCGCTGTCTCACACCATCTCTGATTGCTGTGAATTTCTCTCTCTCTCTGTGTCTTTCTGTCTCTCTCACACACACACTGAATGTAAGTTTCGGCAGCTCATCTCTCCCACACACTGAATGTAAGTGTCGGCAGCTCGTCTCTCCCACACACTGAATGTAAGTGCTGGCAGCTTTTCTCCTCACCTGTCCAGCAACAGTGCCGGCAGCGACTCCCCGATCACGACCAGGCCAAGAGGACTTCCCCCTGCGCGCTGCTGTCCCACGACCTCTTCCCATTTAAGACACGTGCCCCGATCATGACCGTGGCGGGAGCTGGGCGTAACCCTGAGCGCTCCTGTCCATGACCTCTTCCCTGTATCTCCCTGAGACACGCGATCCCAACCACGACCGGGGCCGGGAGCTGGGCATAACCCGACCGGAGCTCAAACTTGGTAACTAAACACTAAAGAAACAACACGTTCTCTTAAACCTTAGCACTTTGCTTATGGTAACCAAGGACGTACATGCTTACATTTTTGGTCCTCTTATTTTAAACTATGATCATTGTTGCGAGAAAACCCCTTTAAGGGGTTAAAATACTTAATTACTATATGTTGACAATTTTTACTTTGTACCACACACTAGCAACAGGAGTCAAGTTTTGTATGCCAAAATACCCCCTTTAACCCTTTACTGACATGTGATTTATGAGTACTTCATAGTGTTGGTAAGGGAGTATGGAACTGACTTACTTGCTGAGTCTGCTCGATACACAGCTTGTGTTGGCTGTTAATTAAAGCTGACACCCACCGCTATCAGCAGGAATCAGAGATTGCTCAGATCCTGGCCGTTCAAACCTTTAAATAACGCTCACCATTTCCTTCCCAACTTGCACCCCACAACAAGATAAGAGGGTGCCAAGCATTTGCCATAGCAGTCAGATGTAATAAAAGTGCCATCTTTGTACACCTTTCTGCATTACATATATAATGCAAAACAGTGTAAAAGGTTTCACATCCCCAAGTGGTCAAGTATCCTAGGGCGACTACATGAACAAGTGAAAAAAAAGGTTTAAAATGTAAAACTTTTTTTTTTTAAATTTCAAATCCCTACCCCCCACTCTGTTGTCATTTTCCAAATAAAAAATATTAAAAAGTTAAATATTAATGGTATCCCTAAACGTCCTCTCTTTTAAAATATGACATCATTTATCCCTTACAGTGAACACTGTAGATGAAAAAATTTCCCAATGCCGAAATTTATTTTTGGGGTCATTTCGTGTTCCCCAAAAATTGGAATCTTGACTGATATAAAAAGATGCATGATTTCCAAAACGGTACCAGAAAAAACTTCATTTCAGCCTGAAAAAAACAAGCCCTCCATTAGATCCATAGAGGACACAGCTAATGGCTTTGCAGAGCAAATTTAAAAAAATTATAGAAAATGTTAATTATTTTGAAACGTACTAGAACATAACAAAAACTCTACACATTTGGTATCACTGAATACAGAATACAGGTAACATTATTTATACTGAACAGTGAACTCCATAAAAGTGAAACCCACAGAAAAATGGTGCAATAACAATTTTTTTCACATTCCACCCCCCTCATAATTTTCCGGGGGTATTCCCAGTACATTATGGGCCACATGTATGAAAACTGTCTAGGTATAAAACTCACTTTGTTGCCCATAGCAACCAATCAGGGTGCCGTTTAATTTCATATAGTGCTCTGAATAATTAAAGAGGCGCCCTGATTGGTTGCTATGGGCAAAAAAGTAAATTTTAGACCTAGATAGTTTTCATACATGTGGCCCTATATGTTATGGGCAATGGCACCATTAAAAATTAAATCTTGACCCACAAAAAAACAAGCCCTCATACAACTATGGAGAGAGAAATATATTTAAAAAAGTTATGGCTCTTGGAAGAAGGGGAGAAAGAAACAAACACATCAAGAAAAATTAGACTTCGACAGGAAGGCAAGGTTGGAAATAAATGGGAAAGGTGCAAGGGCACAGACAGATCAGATAGAAAGAGAAGAAGGGCAAGGGCCATGGGTGTTACTAGGATTTAGAAAAATGTTAGGTGCTGCCCCACAGACTTTGTTTTTATGGACTTTGCTTGTTATATACATACTGTAATACCATCATTAAAAAGGTCATACAATGCTTTAACAATAATGTAATGCAGAATTCATAAATTCTACCACCCAATGACAAAATAAGACCACCATTTATTGCTTAGATATCTTTATACAGCAATGTATGATTTAACAGAGCTGAAATAAAATCTATTAGGCTATGTCTACATAGCACAGGAAAACCATTGGATTTTCTGAGGATCCAGTATTTTTAATCCACCGGAAATTCGACGGCACCCTGTGCTGCATAGACAGCGATGAAAAATCCATGATGTAACCTATACATCACGGATTTTTTACTTTCGGCTTCTGCTCGGATTTGAAATCGTCTCCATACATTGAACAATGTAGTCTATACAGCACGGATTTTTTACTGTCGGATTCTGCTTGGATTTGCCGTCGGGCCTATGTATTGAATGTATGGGGCCGACAGCAAATCCAAAAGCCGACCGCGGCTTTTGTGCAAATCTGCACCAAAAACTGTGGTCCTACCGTAGTCTAGCAATGTGAAAATGCTGTCAGATTTTGGAAGGTATTTTGACATACGATGCTGGGTAGACTTAGCCCTAGTTCCCTATAAATGAAATATTGCTCAATTGGGCACCTTACCAACAGCAGAATTAACCCAGTACAAAACACAATGTAATTATAAGTACATTTCACCACAACTGAGACTTTCACAGTTTCATAGTTTGTAAGGCCGAAAATAGACAAGACGTCCATCCAGTTCAGCCTGTTGTGCTAAGGTGTTGATCCAGAGGAAGGCAAAAACCCCCAATGAGGTAGAACCAAATTTGTCCTCATTTTGGGGGGAAAAATTCCTTCCCGACTCCAATCTGGCAATCGAAAAATCCCTGCAATGACCCCTCTCCTGAATCCTAGACACTATAACTTGTTATAATTTATTATACTCCAGACATGCATCCAAACCCTTTTTGAACTCCGTTATTGAATTCACCATGACAAGTCCCTCTGGCAGAGAATTCCATAGTCTCACTGCTCTTGCAAGAGACGTAGAGGATGCCCTCTTGTTCTAGATACAGCCCTGGGTATAAATAAATCTTTGATGTATTTAAACATATTTATTATGTCCCCCCGAAGCCGTCTTTTCTCTAAACTAAATAACCCTAACCTTGCTAATCTTTCTGGGTACTGTAGTCCACCCAGTCCTTTTGTTATTTTTGTTGCCCGCCTTTGTACCTGTTCAAGCTCTACAATGTCTTTCCGTGCACTGGTGCCCAAAAACTGTACACAAATTCCATGTGTGGTCTAACCAGTGACTTGTATAATGGGAGAATTAATGCTCTCATCATGTGCCTCTATGCCCCTTTTAATGCACCCCATGATCCTATTTCCCATTGGCAGCTGCTGTCGGGACACTGGCTTGCACAATTAAGTTTACTGTCCACCGGGGATTCCCAAGTCCTTTTTCATGTCACTTTTACCCAGCCTTTTTTTCCATTTAACATGTAATCATGTAATGGATTTCTCTTCCCATGTGCATAACCTTGCATTTCAGTGTTTAAACCTCATCTGCCATTTCCCTGCCCAGGCCCAACTTATCCAGATCCCTTTGTAATAACATATTATCCTCTATTGTGTTGATTACTTTACAGTTTACTTTACTTTACATTCTACTGTGTAATCCCTGTGTAAGATCATTAATGAAAATGTTAAAGAGGATAGGGCCCAATACTGACTCTTATGGTACCCTCCTTGTAACAGCGATCCAGTCCGAGTAAAGTACCCTTAATTACTAACCCTTTGTTTTCTATCATGAGCCAGTTGCTTACCCCACTTGCACACATTTTTCCCCTCCATAGCATTCTCATTTTATTTAACAAATTTTTATGTGGCACCGTATCAATTTCTTTAGAAAAATCTAGATTATGACATCCAGTGCCTCACCCCGATCCAGTCTAGCACTGACTTCCTCATAGAAGCTGATGAGATTAGTCTGACAGACCGATCCTTCATAACCCATGCTGGAATGGCGTTTTACATTTATTTTCAGTAAGATACTCCAGGATAGCAAACTCTGAGAAAACCTTCAAACATTTTACCCACAACAGAAGTTAAGCTTACTGGCCTATAGTTTCCTGGATCACTTTTTGACCCCTTTTTGAATATTGGCACCACATTTGCTATGCGCCAATCCTTTGTGACATACCCCGTTCTTCATACCAGTCCATAAATATTAAGAATAGGGGCCTATCTATAAAATCACTTAACTCCCTCGGACACGTGGTTGTATGCCATCTGGTCCTGGGAATTTGTCTATTTTAATCTTCCTGAGGTGGAGCTGCACTTCTTCCTGGGTTAGACAAGAAACTTTTAAGTTGGAGTTTACTTCATCCCTCTATTCAACTGGAAGCTCATCCTCCTCAGTAAATACAGTGGAGAAAAAAGTGTTTAATATGTTTGCTTTTTTTTCTTTCCCCTCAAAGTCTCTCCCTCAGTTTTTTTTTAAAAGGCCAACATTTTTTTTTTTAATTTTTTACTTTTTATTTAGTGGGTGAAACGCTTTCTTTTTGTTTTTTAAATTTGCCTTTTTTAAAATTTCCCTGTTGATCCACTTTGGGGTTTTTTTTGGTTTCAAATTTTTTTATTACCATAGGTATGTCCCTCTCACGTGGTAGCCAAAGGTGTTTTTAAAAATATCCCATTTATTTTTTTTTTCCCCTAACTTTTGGTCCCAGTAAAAAAGGGTTTTTGGGGCCCCCCAAGCAGAATAAAATTAGTCTTCCAAAAATTTCCAGGGGGGAATGTATGAAAGGGGGCCTTTACGCCTTTTTTTTGGAAAGTACACTGCCCCCTCCCGGGCCCGAACCCCCTGTCAGACCCCGGGGTTTCGCCTTTTCGGTGGCGGTCGGCATAAAGGGGTGGGCAGGTGGGCAGGGTTTGGGGAAAAAGGTGTGGGGGCGTTGGGGGGGGATGGGGCCCCCGCCCCGTTTTTGTCCGAGGCTTTGTCCCCATCGCGGCTCTAAAAAATCGCGGCGCTCGGCAGCTCCGACAACGGGCCCGGGTTTTTTTTTGGGGTCTAACCCTCCGGGGCGGCAAAGTGAAGCAGGATCCGAAAATGCGGGGAAAAGGGGGGATCAAAAGATCCGACAGAACCCTTTGGGCCCGCTCCGCTGACAAGCAGACTTGGCCCGAATTGCCCCGGGCGGAGGCAAAAGTGAAGAAAGAACGGAAACCTGCGAGGGAAGCCGATCAAAGATCGCGACAAAAATTCTGGGGGGGCTCCGCCCCGTGAAGGGCAGGATTTATGAATGGGAAAAAAAATCGCCTTTATAAAGGGGGAAAAACAGTGCCCAAGAAAAAAGGCTGCATGTAAAAAATACACATGATAAAAAAAAAAATCCATTTTTTCAAACCCCTAAAAACGGCGCAAATATCAACAAAATGTATTGAAAATTCCCCGGGAAAGACAGTAATTCAAAATCTAAAACCCTTTTTCTCTTTGGTCGGCAAAAAACCCCCCCAAAACAGAATCGGAGGGGACATGAAAAAATTAAAAAAATGCTTTTTGGGGAAAAATTTTGCCAATCAAAATTTTTCCCCCCCCGGCGGGAAAATTTCAAAATACAGAAAAAATTTGCTGAAAAGAGCGTTGGGGGCTGAGTAGGGGGGTCCGGCTAGTCAGCCAATCGGGAATTGGAGCGAAAAATCCCCATTTCCCTATGGAAAAGTTTTGAACCAATCAGTTTTAAAAAGGGGGGGAAAATTCAAAATACAGTAAAAATTGCTGAAAAGAGCTGATTGGTGAGTAGCGGGGGGTCTCGGCTAGTCACCCAATCAGAACGCGAGCTATTCTCCATTTTTACTCTAGGGGGTGGGGTGAGCGCACTAAAAATCTCGGCGCCAGCGCCGCGTGGCATGAAGTATTAATCAACAAATTTTTTTTTGTTATACAGTGAAAAAACATTCTCAGAAAAAGGGACCAGAAACTTTTAAAAATTTAAAGCATTTTTAAAAAACCCCGAACAACGCTTTCCCGTCGCAAAAAACCGGCGCTACTTAGGGAATTGCCATAGAGAGAATTCCCGGGGAAAGGGAATTTAATTAAAAATTTGTAAAGCTTTTTCTCATTGGTCGGCAAAAAACCACCCAATCATTTTTGGGGAGCGACAATGTCCATTTTATCCTATGGAGGAAAATTTGGCCCAAATCAGAATAGGAGCGACAGGGGGCCCAAATTCATCCTATGGAAAAAAAAATGGCCCAAATCTATTAAAAAAGGCGGGACAGTTCAAAATACAGTAAAAAGGCGAAAAAGAAACGAGCTGTTTGGTTTTAAACCCAGCGGGGGCTCGTCCAGCTTACCCAATCGGGAGCGGAGATGCTTTTTTAAGGTTCTAGGGGACTCAAATTTTTTTAAAAGGGGCGCCGAATCTGGCCCCAATGGGGAGGGGGAGCGACGCTCCTAGGGGTTTTTCAAATGCAATTGGTATAAAAGTTTTAATGGCTAAAACCCAAATTTAACACTCCCAAAAAGTTTTTGGAAATGTGTAAAAAAAAAGGGAAATACAAATGTTCGGGTTTCTTTATCTGAAAATGTTTTACCCCTGTATAAAAATAATTTGTTTTGTTAAAAATATTAAGGGCCACGCGGCGCTGGGCCGAGATTTGAGTGCGCATCTCTCCATAGAGTAAAATTGGGAGAAGGTTGGGGGCTCGCCCCTCTTTTGGGCGGCTACCCAAAGCCCCCGCTGCTCAGCCAATAAACCCTTTTTTTCAGTTTTTTATTTGTATTTTAAAATTATCCCCCCCTGGTTTTCTGTTTTGGGTGTTAAATTTCCCCATAGGCTAGAATGGGACTTTGTCGCTCGTTTTTCTGATTGGTCCAAAAACTTCTCATACCCTTTTGGGAATTTGGGACTTTGTCGCTCTATTCTGATTGGTTTGAGATAGCAAGCCCCCGTTATCTCAGCCAATAAAGCTTTTTTTTAGCTTTTTTACGGGATTTTGAACATTTCCCCCCGGGATTCTGATTGGTAAATCTGCCCATAGGTTTTAATGGGTTCGGGGTCGCTCCTATTTGTTGGCGGTTTTTTGGGGACCAATGGGGAATAGGTTTCAGAATTTGAATTTGTTTTTCCCCAAGCCATTTCCCAATACCCTTTAATTCTTGAATTGGGGGATTTGGAAAGGATTTTTTTTTTATTTTATTTTTATTTTTAATGTTTCAGCTTTTTTCCCCTGAGAATTTTGAACCCCTTTATAAAGGGGGTTTTTGGGAAATTTATACCCCGCACCGACATTGGAATGATTTCTCCCCGGGCTCCAGCCTGCCCGATTGGGAAAAAGATTTTCGGGCGGCAGCCCCGACGGCGCCTAAGCCCCGCTTTTGCGCCCATGTCCCCGCCTGTGCTCCACCACAATGGGGAGGCGCGGCCCGGGACTTTTCCCCGCTTTGTATGAGGGCACTTCCTGGACGGCCCGAATCTTCAGCCCCAAGCCCCGGGAAAACCGGCGCCCATCCCCCGGGCACTGTGCCCCACCCCACTGGCGAGGCGCGGCGGATTTTCCCGGATGTATGATTTGCACACCCTCCGGCGGACAATCTCAGTCGCAGGCCGCACTTCGCCTAACACACTGGCGAGTGCGGCGGGTTTTCATGATATTTTTCCTGCGCGGGCCCCTCCCCGACATTTAAAACAGGCGAAAATTCCGCCGGGGGAAATGGCGGGGGGAAAAAGGCGCCTCGAAACCCGGGGGGATTCATTTTCCCTGTGGCCCCCATTTTTTTTTGTGGTCCTGACAAAAAATTTTTATTGAAGGATTTAAAAAAGGGGGAAATTTTTTTTATATTATGGTCACTAATTTTCTAGGTGCCCCCCAAAAATGAAAACCCTTTTTTACTTGTCAAGTTATTAGTCAAATTAAGTCTAGAAGGGCCCTTTCCTTCTTTTTTTGTCGGTTCTTGCAAACCCTTTTTTGGGAAAGGTAATTATCATTGTTAAATTTACAAAAAAACCCGTTTTTCCCTTTTTGAGGGCTACAGGTTTTTGGGTTCCCCCTTTGTTTTCTGGGGGTTGTTTTAAGTCGCCATAATAATAAACCTCTTTTGATTTTTCCCTCATCTATTTTTCCTGGGGAATTAAACTTCAAAAGGGTTTTGTGATATTTTTGGGGGGGGATAGCAGACCCCTTTTTAGTATTATATTGTTTTTTGTTACCCCCCCCCCTGTATTTTTTTTCCCATAATGTTTCCCCTTTTTCATTACCTGTCCTATATCTTCCCGCAGTGTTGGCTTTTACAAGGGGCGGATTTTACTTTGAGACAGGGCACCTCCCCCCTTCCAGTGTTTACGGTCCCTTCTTTAAAAAGACTGTAAATTTGGATGGCCCCAATTTTCAAAAAATTCCCCGGTTTTGTCACTTTTGCTTTTAATTTTTTCCCGACCAAAAATAAATTCGGTTCCCAAATTTCTTGGGGCGAAAACACGTAAGAAACAGCTATTTACAGGCTGCACAGAGCCCGCGGGGTTTCTGGGGAACGTTGTGCCATGCTTAAAAATGCAGGGGGGAGCTTGGTTTGGGGTTTTATCCAAAGGGTTTTGTTTTTTATGGGCACGCACATGACCCGCCGCCCTCCTAGAAAACGCTTTACTATAAAATTCCCCGGGGGACTTAAGAGGGGCCAAAAATGACCAAAAAATGAAGGGGGAATTTTTTAGCCTGATAAAGTCATGGCAGCGACAGCTGGAAAAAAATAAATGATGGTAGGTGGCAAAAATCAGTGACGGGGTGTGGAGGGGGGACAGGGCGCCACAGCAGAAGAGGTCAGACCCGTGGACCAAAGACTTCTGGGGGGCAAAAAAAAGGGAAGGGGGGGGTCTAAAGAGTGGCACAATTTACCAGTGCGGGGGTTGGGCGGGGATCAAAAAGCAGCCGCAGCTGGGGGTTAGACAAATGGCACAATGACATTTGGAAAGGGGGCAAAAAAAAGTTTGTAGGGCCCCCAAGGGTGGCACAATGACAGAAAAGTGGAGGTGACGGGTGGCAAACAGCATAAGGTCAGACATTTGGAAAAAATGACAATTCCCGGAAGGGGGGCCAAAAAAAAAGGGGTAAAGGGCCCCAGAGTGGGACCAAAGACAGAGAGGGGAGGGACGGGCGGCAGGAGCAAACCCGGATGAGGTTTAGAGAGTGGAAAAATGACATTCTGGAGGTGGCAAAAATGGATTAGGCCACAGAAGTGGGCACAATGAAGAGGGGTGGAGGTGACGGCACAGGGGGCCCGCAAGGGGGTCAGAGAGTGGCACAAATGACATTCTGGAGGGGGCAAAAAAAAAGTAGTAGGGCCCCAAAAGTGGCACTATGACAGAGAGTGGAGGTGCGGCCGGGGGAGCAGCAAAGAGGTCGACCCGTGGACAATGAAAATTTTTTGGGGGTGGAAAAACAGTAGGGAGGCCACAGAGTGGCCCCCAATGGGCAGAGGGGTGGAGGGACGGAAAGGGGGGGCCGGGATGAGGTCAGGAAATGGCACATGACATTTTGGAGGGGGCCCCCCAAAAAGTATAAGCCCCAGAGTGGCACAATTTAAAAGGGGTGGAGGTCACAGCAGCAGCACCCCTGAGGTCCCACAGTTGCAAAAATGACCCTTCGGGGTGGCAAAAAATTTGGGGTTGGGCCCAGAGGGGCACAATGACCCCCGTGTGGAGGTAAAGGGCCCGCAGCCGCACGAGGTGAGACAGTGGCACAATGACATTCTGGGGAAAGGTTTGGCCCAAAAGTGTAGGGGCCCAGAGTGGGGGCCCCCCCCCCCCAATGAAGAGAGTGGAGGTGACGGCGGGGAGGGAACAGCATGAAAGGGCAGAGGGTGGCCAAATCCCCACAGTGTGGATGCCGGGGAAACCGCAAACCGCCCGCAGCAAACATGAGGTCATAAAGTGGGGACAATGACCCAAAATGTGGAGGTGGGGGCAAAACCCGTCCCGGTAAAAAGATGGTTTGGGGGCAGGGGGAGAAAAAGTCAGCAGATGTGTGACATTTTGGCGGGTGGCCGGGATCGTTTGTGATGAGGGAGGTAGTTGAAACCCCGACTCTTTTTTCAAGTTTGGGTGATTTTTGGGGTAATGGCTGATGTTGTTGAGCCTAAGGATTGGGGGTGTAGAAATCCTGGCCCCATCCACGCCTGATTCATTTGACAAAAAGGGCCCGTCGTTTCCCCCTTTTCCGTGGGTCAAAGGGGGTTTCCCTTGGGGGGGTTTCGTTTGGGGCCCCGCCGTCTGAACAAGCTCTGATGGGAAAAACCCCTGGCGGGCGGGTAGCTTCTACACTTTCAAAATGGAAAAATTGCGGCCACCATCCTTTGGGCCCGCCCAGGGAGTCCAGCGAAAACTTTAAACTGGGGTGGCAGAGTGCTGTCCAAGTTAAAGGCCCCCACTTGTTGGGTTCAGGGGCTGCTCAGGTCCGGTGCGGTGCTGGCGGCTGCCCTCCTCACTAGGGGGGGGTGAAGGGAAATGCTCATCATTTTACCCGACTTAGGTTGCTGTGATGGAGCCTGGTTCTGTTCCCACCCCCCCACTTTTTCCCCCCGTAGGGGCGGCAGGTACATGAGGGGAAAAAAAGAACCCCCCCGTCAGATCTGTCAAGGAGGGGGCCCTTTCCGCACATAGGCAAACCCGGCCCAAATGGGCTTCGGAGGATTTCCCTATTTAAAATTTGAGTTTGTCCCCCCCTTCAATAGGTGGGAAAAAAAAGGGTTTCCCTTTTTTGGGCCGGGGAGCAAAAGGTCCAATGGGTGGAGGAGAAGTAAAACCCCCTGCGGATGCTGATAAATTTAGCTTTTCCTTGCCAGGCCAAAACAGCAAAGCTGGGGGGCCTCTTCCAAGTGACTCCGGGGGCTCCCTGGCCCCCATCTCCCCTGGTTTTACTGCCATGGTGCTTTTCGGGTCATCTGCTTTGTCCCTTCCTTTATCTTCATCTACCTCCTCCAGCGTCCTCCCTCTTGTAAAATGGGGTAGAAAATCCACTCATTTCACCCCGGGAAAAAGCATTGCTCCCAAAATTCCCCCCCTCCCCCATTTCAGTCCCCACGGATCATGTGGCACGAGATGTGTGCCCGTCTCCCGTCCCCTGCCCAGAAAATTTTTTAGATCGTTCCAGGAAAGAAAACGTTGGGGTTGACGTTATTCTCCGTGGGGCCTGGCGACTGACAAAAAAAGTGCCCCCCTCGAATGGCCTCAACAAAAGGCAGGGGTCCGCTGAGCTGCCACTGGTGACATCAAAGTTACCCCGGGGGGTACTCCTGTCCGCCCGGATCATCAAAAAAAATTTTTAATGGGCCCTTTTCTGTTCTGCAGTCGGGCCAACATGGCAGGCTGGAATTCCAAGGGTGGAAACATCGCATATCAGAGTGTGTTGGGGGGAGGCCGTTTTTTGCCGCGAACTCGAGGAGGGTGTTCCTGGTTTGTAGGAATGGGATGAAGTGCGCACAGTTTCCGGCCTTTCAGTTTCTGAAATTTGGGGGAAGACTTCATGAACCTTTTTTACAAAAGTTGAAACAATGCAAAATTGGGCGATGGACCTCCCCCTCGGGCAGCAGGACACCCTGTTAATTTTGTTTTGTACCGGTTTCCCATTTGCAGTTGGCGCGGAGGAAAGCCCTACATGTTTTTTTTGCTGCTGACGCAAAGCAGTTCCTCTTGTGTGACTTCTTGCTGAGGAAGCCAGGTATAGAACTGCTTGACACCGCTGTGCCCCACAGTGGATGTGGAGCAATTGTGGGGCTGAGATGGTGGTGGGGTGGAGGAGGAGGGGAAAAATGGCGCAGGAGCCGAGTTTTACAAGTGGAGGAGAAAGCGGCATCTCCTGTCCAAGTTTTTGGGGTGCCTGGGGGAAGAAAATTCAGCAGTGGGGCCCTAAAGGGACATGTATGGCCCTGACCTAGTTACAGTCCGATGCCCGCTGCCGTGCCCTTGGAACAAAAACCCATAAGCTCAAGGACTGGCCCACCCCCTGTTCTACATATTTATGAAATGTGGTACTGCCCTTTTTGGGGAAAAAAATTACGGCTTGGAACTTTCCATCTGGATCGGCACAACCATTTTGTTTTCTGAACGGGCAGAGTCCCCTTTGGAAAAGGGGGGCTGCAGCCCAACAACTTGGGCAGGAGCACGATAGCTTCTGCCCTTGGATGGTTGGACCATATGTTGTTCTTTTCAATCGCCTGCTGAACGATGCTGGTGCCATGAGTAGCGAGGAGCAGGAGCTCGGGGCCGGGGAAGAGGGCAAAGAGAAAAAAGCTCCCTTTTTGCAGAGGTTTTTGGGTCCCGACTGGCGGGAATGGAAATGCGTGCCACTGGGCGTGTGCTGGTGTTGCTTTCGGGGGGCCCGTTTGGGCCACCACATCTGGCCCGTTTCTCCCAGGCAAACCCGGGTGGGACCCCTGCATGTGTTGATGCGGGGCCATGGTTTCCAACGTTAGGGTCCCTGGCCCCACTTCACTTTCGGGGCCTTTCAGATTCTACTATTCCCAAAATTTTTGGCTCCTCCCGGGGTTTAGCCCAAAAAACTGCCCAAACCCCCGAGTATCGAATTTTTTCCCCAACGCTCCGCCCCCTGAGTGAAATTTCTGTTTCTGTTGTCGCTGAGCCCTTTGCCGCTACTTTCTTTGACCTTCGAAGGGGTTTTTTTCCCCCCGACCCCCCTTGGGGTCCCGACCTCCCACTGCTGCTATCCTGCTGACTCAGGCCAAACCTAACCCCATTTGCTGGCCGGCGCCGCTTTCCTGGGGGAAAAATGACCCCCCTTTCTCCCGACGTTTTTGAAGCCCCTTTCCTTTTCCCCGGGGTCCCAAGTCGGTTTGGGTACATCATTTTCTTTTTGTGTTTTCGCACTGCTGTCCCCATCACCGGTCTTGGTATGGGGTGGGTGACCCCCCCACAAATGACCTCCCATTTCCACTTTTCAAAAATCTTTAAATTTGCTGCCCTTTTGCAAGAAGCAGGGGTTTTTTTCCCCCCATTTCTTCTCTGCCAATAGCTGTGGGCTGCCCTCCCCAAATTTTTTCATCCTGTTTTTTGTGGCGTTTTAGCCCCCTTCCACATAGTAGATTTTCTTGGGGGGGAAAAGGGGAACCCGGGTGGGACAGAGGCGGGTTTGGGGCCCGGGAGGGCCGCTACCCGCTCCCGGGGCCCTGCCAAGGAAGGGTTGTGCTGACGTTTCCCCCCCCGGAAATCTTTGCCCGGGTTGTCAGAAAGTCAAACTGGGAGGAAGTGGATGACCTAGTCAAACCCAAAACAAGAACCCTTGGGGTTGCTGAACAAACACCGGCCGCTAGATTGGGCAGCGGCCCGGTTTTGGGCCCCCAACCCAGTGAAACCCCCGCTGCGACGGGCCCCCTTTCTGTGCTGCGACCTGGGCCTGCTCCAGGAATTTTTTGGCCCTTGCCACTTGCAGGGTGAAAAGCCTACATTTCTGTTTTTGTTCTAAAAATGTAAGACAATGTTTGATG
>JAODAL010074387.1:0-14389 GCA_025379985.1 Phyllomedusa bahiana
ATACACCAATGCAATATAAATAATGCCTAGTATAAGGACTATAATACATGCCATAGTATAAGCGCTTCAAATACATGATAGAAAACAACGCCATATCACAAATAATCACATAGATAAAGCGAATATCATAATGATTTTACAGAATTTCCATAATAAGCTCAAGTTAATCACAAATATATAATGCCATGTATAACAGCGACATTAAAAGCCTATTACAGCGCAATATATAATGCCATAGTATACACAGCGCACATTCATACATACATGCCATAGTATACACAGCACATATATACATGCCTAGTATACAAGCACAATATCATACCTGACCATAGTATACCACAGTAGCAATATATCATACACTGCCATAGATACACAGGCACAAATTATCATACACTGCCCATAGTATACACAGCGCACATATCATACATACACTGCCCATAGTATACACAGCGCACATATCATACATACACTGCCCATAGTATACACAGCGCACATATCATACACTGCCCATAGTATACACAGCGCACATATCATACACTGCCCATAGTATACACAGCGCACATATCATACATACACTGCCCATAGTATACACAGCGCACATATCATACACTGCCCATAGTATACACAGCGCACATATCATACATACACTGCCCATAGTATACACAGCGCACATATCATACATACACTGCCCATAGTATACACAGCGCACATATCATACACTGCCCATAGTATACACAGCGCACATATCATACACTGCCCATAGTATACACAGCGCACATATCATACACTGCCCATAGTATACACAGCGCACATATCATACACTGCCCATAGTATACACAGCGCACATATCATACACTGCCCATAGTATACACAGCGCACATATCATACACTGCCCATAGTATACACAGCACACATATCATACATACACTGCCCATAGTATTACCACAGCGAACATTTATATACATACACTGCGCATAGTATACACAGGACAATTTATACATACACTGCCCATAGTATACACAGCGCACATATCATACACTGCCCATAGTATACACAGCGCACATATCACACATACACTGCCCATAGTATTTACACAGCGACACATTCATTTACCACTGCCCATAGTATACACAGCGCACATATCATACACTGCCCATAGTATACACAGCGCACATATCATACATACACTGCCCATAGTACTACAACAGCTACATATTCATACATAACATGCCATAGTATTACACAGCGCACATATCATACAGTTACACTTGCCAATAGTATCTCAGCGCAACATATCTATAAATAACACTGCCCATTGTATACACAGCGCAGATATCACACATACACTGACCATAGTATACACAGCGCACATATCATACATACACTGAAATAAGTATCACACCAGCGCACATAATCATACATACACTGCCATAGTACTACCACAGAGCACATATCACACATACACTGCCCATAGTATACACAGTGCACATATCATACAGGCCCATCAGTATACACAGTGCAACATTCATACATTACAATGCGCCTATAAGTTTACACCAGCCACACATATAATACACTGAAATAGTATTCTCAGCAGCACATATCACACCATACACTGCCCATATGTATCAAGCGAACTATCATACACTGGCCATAGTTATACACAGCGCACATATCATACACTCGCCCCATAGTATACACAGCGCACATATCATACACTGCCCATAGTATACATAGCGCACATATCATACATAACACTGCCCATAGTATACAAAGCGCACATATCACACATACAATAGCCCTATTGTATTCACAGACGCCTCATTATCATACATACACTGCCCATAGTATTCACAGCGCACATATCACACATACACTGCCCTAGTCACTAACACAGTGCACATCATACCATACACTGGAACATTGTATACACAAGCGCCACATATCATACTTGCCCATAGTATACACAGCGCACCAATTAAATTCATACATACACTGCAACTAGTATACACAGCGCACATATAACACACTGCCCATAGTATACACAGCGCCCATATCATACATACACTGGCCACATAGTTTACTACAGCACACATAATTCATACATAATCGTCATAGTATACACAGCGCCAAATATCATCCCCGCCCATAGAATCCCACAGGCTGCACCATATCATACACTGCCCATAGTATACACAGCGCACATATCACACATACACTGCCCATAGTATACACAGCACACATATCATACACTGCCCATAGTATACACAGCGCACATATCATACACTGCCCATAGTATACACAGCGCACATATCATACACTGCCCATAGTATACACAGCGCACATATCACACATACACTGCCCATAGTATACACAGCGCACATATCACACATAACATTGCCTAGTATACACAGATCACATATTCAAACACATACACTTGCCCATAGTGATACACTGAATGCACATATCATAACATCCAACTGCCACATAGTATTACACCAGCAACATATCACACTACAACTCCATAGTATTACAACTGCGCACATATCATACTATAAAATGCCCATAGTATATCACAGCGACTTATGCATTACACTGCCCATAGTATACACAGCGCACATATCTTACACTGCCCATAGTAAACTACAGCGCAACATAATCATACATTTACAATGCCCATAGTATACACAGCGAACTTATCATACATACACTGCCCATAGTATACACAGCGCAAATATCATACTTACACTGCCCATTGTATACAACCGCGCCACATATCATACACTGCCCATAGTATACACAGCACACATATCATACATACACTGCCCATAGTATACACAGCACACATATCATACATACACTGCCCATAGTATACACAGCGCACATATCAATTACCCACTGCCATAGTATAACTACAGCGCACATATCATACACTGACCATAGTATACACAGCGCACATATCACACATACACTGCCCATAGTATACACAGCGCACATATCAAACATACACTGCCCATAGTATACACAGCGCACATATAATACATACACAGCCCATAGAATACACAGCGCACATATCTATATCACTTCCCATAGTATACACAGCGACATATCATACGCTGCACTTAGTATAAACAGGCGACTTATCATACATACACTGCCAATAGTATACACATCACACATATCATACAATGCCCATAGTATACACAAGGCACATATCATTACACTGGCCACATTTGTATTCACACAGCGCACATATCATACATACACTGCCCATAGTATACACAGCGCACATATCACACATACACTGCCCATAGTATACACAGCGCACATATCATACATACACTGCCCATAGTATACACAGCGCACATATCACACATACACTGCCCATAGTATACACAGCGCACATATCATACATACACTGCCCATAGTATACACAGCGCACATATCATACATACACTGCCCATAGTATACAATGACGCTCATATTTACATACACTGCCATAGTATACACTGCGCCACACTTTCATACAGACACTGCCCATAGTATACACATCTCACATATCATACACTGACCATAGTATTAACAGCGCACATATCATACATACACTGCCCATAGTATACACAGCGCACATATCATACATACACTGCATAGTATACAACAGCGCACCATATCACACATACATCTGCACCCATAGTATACACAAAGGGCACTGATCGACTACATATACTGCCCATAGTATACACAGAGGACAGATATTCACCAACATACACTGCCCTGTATACCACAGCGCACATTCATACACTGCCCATAGTATAACAGCGCTCATATCTACACGCCCATAGTATACACGCGACACATCTTAATACATGCCATAGTATACACTGCCTACATATCACACATACACTGCCCATAGTATACACAGCGCACATATCACACATACACTGCCCATAGTATACACAGTGCACATATCATACATACACTGCCCATAGTATACACAGCACACATATCATACATACACTGCCCATAGTATACACAGCGCACATATCATACATACACTGCCCATAGTATACACAGCGCACATATCACACATACACTGCCCATAGTATACACAGCGCACATATCATACACTGCCCATAGTATACACAGCGCAAATATCACACATACACCTGCCCATAGTATACACAGCGCACATATCATACTTCAATGCCCATAGTTATACACCCCCCCCAAAGCGTCACATTATCACACTTACACTGTACATAGTTATTACACCAGCGAACATATCTTACATTACACCATGCCATAGCTATTAAACAAAAAAAGGGCGCACATATCATACATAACACTGCCCCTTGGTTACACAGCGCACATATCATTACATACATGCCCATAGCTATACTCTGCGCATCATATCTTTACATTTACACTGCCCATAGTATAAACTGCGCACATTATAAATACATAACAATGGCACATAGTATTCAAGACGACAATATCATACATTTCACTGCCCATAGTATACACTGCGCACATCATCATACATACACTTGCCCATAGTAATTTAACTCAGCGCACATATCATATCATACACTGCCCATAGTATACACAGCGCACATATCTATTACACTGCCATAGTATTACCACCAGCGCCACATATCATACATACAATGCTCATAGTATACACAGCGCACCTATCATACACTGCCCATAGTATACACTGCCCATAGTATACACAGCGCACATATCATACATACACTGCCCATAGTATACACAGCGCACATATCACACATACACTGCCCTTAGTATACACAGATCACATATCATACATTCACTGCCCATAGCATACACAGCACACATATCTTACATACACTGCCCATAGTTATACACAGAGCTATATATACATACACTGCCTAGTATACACTGCGGCACATATACTTATTACACTGCCATAGTATACTCTGCGAACATATCTTACATACACTGCCATAGTATACCATCAGCACACCATATCACATTACACTGCCATAGTATACACCGCGGACATATCTTACACTGCCAATAGTATACTACAAGCGCTCATTATCCATACATTCTCAATGCCCATAGTATACACAGCGCACATATCACACATTAACACTGCCATGTTATAACACAGCGCTCAATAATTACATATACTGCCCATTGTATACACAGCGCAGATATCACACATACACTGCCCATAGAATACACAGCACACATTTTACACTAGAACATTGTAATAACACAGCGC
The DNA here is from genome assembly GCA_025379985.1 of Phyllomedusa bahiana. Classification (NCBI taxonomy): domain Eukaryota; kingdom Metazoa; phylum Chordata; class Amphibia; order Anura; family Hylidae; genus Phyllomedusa; species Phyllomedusa bahiana. Next base: position 5,270 of record JAODAL010074387.1, read on the forward strand.
ACATATCATACACTGCCCATAGTATACACAGCGCACATATCATACACTGCCCATAGTATACACAGCACACATATCACACATACACTGCCCATAGTATACACAGCGCACATATCACACATACACTGCCCATAGTATACACAGCGCACATATCAAACATACACAGCCCAAAGTATTTACACAGCGCACATATCTTATATTACAATGCCATAGCTATTACACAGCGCACATTTCTATACATACACTGCCCATTGTATACCAGCGCACAATATAACACTTCCACCTGATCCCATAGTATACACAGCGCACATATCATACACTGCCCATAGTATACACAGCGCACATATCACACATACACTGCCCATAGTATACACAGCGCACATATCATACATACACTGCCCATAGTATACACAGCGCACATATCATACATACACTGCCCATAGTATACACAGCGCACATATCATACACTGCCCATAGTATACACAGCGCACATATCATACATACACTGCCCATAGTATACACAGCGCACATATCACACATACACTGCCCATAGTATACACAGCGCACATATCATACACTGCCCATAGTATACACAGCGCACATATCACACATACACTGCCCATAGTATACACAGCGCACATATCATACATACACTGCCCATAGTATACACAGCGCACATATCATACATACACTGCCCATAGTATACACAGCGCACATATCATACATACACTGCCCATAGTATACACAGCGCACATATCATACATACACTGCCCATAGTATACACAGCACACATATCATACACTGCCCATAGTATACACAGCGCACATATCATACATACACTGCCCATAGTATACACAGTGCACATATCATACATACACTGCCCATAGTATACACAGCGCACATATCATACACTGCCCATAGTATACACAGCGCACATATCGTACACCTGCCATAGTATACACGCCGCACAGTATTCATTCTCACTGCCCATAAGTATACACAGCGCCACATAATTCATACATACATGCCATAGTATACCACAGCGCAACATATCATTAACAATACACTGCCCATAGTATACACAGCGCACATATCATACATTCACTGCCCATAGTATACACCAGTGCACATATCACAACATACACTTTGCCATAGTATTCACAGCGCACTTATCTTACATACACTGACCATGTGTACACAGAAAACATATCATACACTGAACCAATAGTATACACTGCGCACTTATCATACAATACACATGCCACATTAGTATACATAGCGCAAATATCTATAATTATCATGCCATAGTATACACTGCGCACATATAATACAATGGCCCATAGTATACCTCTGCGCACATATCATTAACATACACTGCCCATTAAGTATAACACGATGTCACATAATCATACCATAACTCTGCCATAGTAAACATGCCGCCAACTTATCATACATACACTGCCACATAGTATAACAGCGCACATATCACACATACACTGCCCAGAGTATACAGAGGTCTCCGCGGCGGCCGCCCTGTATCTGTTCCCGGCGCTGGATACATTGTATCTCCCCCCCCCCATCCCTCCATTGTCCTCCCCCCCCTCCCTCCATTGTTCACCCCCCCCCCTACCTCCTATTTTTCCCCCCCCCCCCTACCCTCCATTGTTCCCCCCCCCAACTTACCTCCATTGTCCCCCCCCCGGTACCTGTCGTAGCTCCAGCGGCTGTAGCACAAGGCTCTGGGGCCGCCGACCCCCTCCATCCTCGGGCTCCGGCTCTCACAGACTCTCAGGCTCATTGACTTGGGTCTCACAATCCGAGGACTGTACCACTGGCAGAGCGGGGAGAGGCTGCGGCAGCCCCCGCCGGCGCGATGGAAGCGGAGGCTGCTCCTGACATCAGCGTCCCCTGGAGATACCGCAGCGTGTGACCGGGAGCGGCCGTTACCGCAGAGCAGTCCCTGAGGGAGGCGGGATCCACCTGCTGATTACAGAGCCAGCACTACTGCCCCCATCCGCTCACATCACAGGCACTACTACCCCCCTCCGCTCACATCACAGGCACTACTGCCCCCATCCGCTCACATCACAGGCACTACTACCCCCATCCGCTCACATCACAGGCACTACTGCCCCCATCCGCTCACATCACAGGCACTACTACCCCCATCCGCTCACATCACAAACACTACTGCCCCCATCCGCTCACATCACAGGCATCTACCACACCCCCATCCGCTCACATCAACAGGCACATGCTACCCCATCCGCTCACATCACAAGCACTACTACCCCCATCCGCTCACATCACAGGCACTGCTACCCCATCCGCTCACATCACATACACTACTACCCCCATCCGCTCACATCACCGGCACTACCACCCCCATCCGCTCACATCACAGGCACTGCTACCCCCATCCGCTCACATCACATACACTACTACCCCCATCCGCTCACATCAGAGGCACTACTACCCCCATCCGCTCACATCACAGACACTGCTACCCCATCCGCTCACATCACAGCACTACTACCACCATCCGCTCACATCACAGGCACTACTACCCCCATCCGCTCACATCACAGACACTGCTACCCCCATCCGCTCACATCACAGGCACTACTACCCCCATCCGCTCACATCACAGACACTGCTTCCCCATCCGCTCACATCACAGGCACTACTGCCCCCATTATTATTATTATTATTATTATTATTTATTTTAAAGCGCCATTGATTCCAGGGCGCTGTACATTCGAGGGGGTTACATACATAACATAAGTCAAACGAGTACAGTGATAAGGGATAATGACAATTTGCACGACAGAGGGAGAGAGGACCCTACCCGCGAGGCTTACAATCTACAAGGAGAGGAAAGAGACAGGAGGTGAGGGGCAGACATGTCTGTGGAGGAAGTAGTGACAAGTTTAGTGAAGGTTATAGGCAAGCCTGAAGAAATGGGTTTTCAGGTTGCCTTTGAAGCTGGTGAGAGTGGGGGAGAGTCTGAGGTTTTGGGGCAGTGAGTTCCAGAGTGTGGGTGAAGCACGGGAGAAGTCTTGGAGACGTGTTGTTGTGAGGAGCTGATAAGGGGAGAGCAGGAGAAGGTCCTGTGAGGAGCGGAGAGTGCGTGGGTGGGAGATATTTGGAATTTGGGCAGAGATGTATGGAGGGAGAGGTCATGGAGAGCCTTGTAGGTCAGGGTTAGTAGCTTGAAATGAATTCGCTTGGCAATGGGGAAGCCAGTGCAGGGATTGGCAGAGGGAGAGGCAGAGGAGTAGCGAGGAGAGAGGTGGATAAGACGGGCAGCGAGTTAAGGATGGATTGGAGGGGGGCGAGGGTGCTGCTGGGAGGCCACAGAGAAGGATGTTGCAGTAGTCTAGGGGGAGATGAAAAGGGGCATGGAGCAGCATTTTGTAGTGTCATAGCCGAGGAATGGGGGATGCGAAGATGTTTTTCAGGTGGAGGCACAGCAGGGTGAGGGTTTTGGGATGTGTGGTTTGAAAGATAGACGGATCGAGGATTCCCCCAAGGCACGGACTTGGGGGACCGGTGAGAGTGTACACCCTTTTGACTGTAATAAAGATCGGGGGCAGGGGTAGATTTGGGACGGTGGAAAAGAGATGAGTTCTGTTTTTCCACATTTAGTTTTTAGGAGACGTGATGAGAAGAAGGAGGAAATGGGGGGACAGACAGTCAGGGACCCGGGGAGAGAAGAGAGGCACATCGGGGCCGGAGATTAGATTTGGGTTTCATCAGCTACGGTGGTAATGAAGCCATGTGGGCTATGACTGCCGAGGCCAAGGGGGAGATAAAAAAGGAAAAGGCCCCGCTGACCCGGGGGGGACACCGACAGAGAGTGGCCGGGGGGGGAGAGGTCATCGGGGTTGAAACTAAAAAGTCGATCATGGGTACGAGGAATCCGGGAAAAGAGCCAAGTCCGGATCCGGGAACAGGGGATTTGTAGCGGGAGGTTTGGTCGACTTTGTCAAGGCAAGGACGGTTGAAGGAGGAGCCAGGTATGGGAAAAGGGGCAGAGGAAGGTCAAAAGGGGAGGACACAGAGTAATGGAGAAGGCAGGGGGACAGTCTAGGAGGGGGCACAGAGTGGGGAAAAAAGGAAGGTCTAGGAGGAGAAGCACAGGAAAGGGGAAAAGGGGAGAGGGGGGGACAGGTTAGGAGGGGGAGCACAGAGTAGTGGGAAGGCAGAGGACGGGTCTGGGAGGAGGAGAAGGTAGGGGAGAAGGCAGAGGACGGGTCTAAGAGGGGGAGCACAAGTAATGGAGGGCAGAGACGGTCTAGGGGGGAGAGCACAGAGTAAGGGAGAGGAAAGGGGACAGGTCTAGGGGAGGAGCACAGATAATGGAGAGGCAAAGGACAGGTTTGGGAAAGGAGGTCAGAGTAATGGAGAAGGCAGGGACAGGTCTGGGAGGAGGACCCAGAGTAATGGAGAAGGCAGAGGACGGGGTCTAGGGGGAGGACGCAAGTAAATGGGGAAGGCAGGGGAAGGTCTAGGAGGAGGAGACAGAGTAATGGAGAAGGCAAGGACAGGTCTAGAGGAGGGCACAGAGTAAGAAAAGGGCAGGGGAAGGTCTAGGAGGAGGACACGGTAATGGAAACAGAGGACAGGCTAAGAGGAGGAGCACAGAGTATGGAAAAAGGCAGGGGAAAGGGTCTAGGGGGAGGAGCAAGAGTAATGGAAAGGAGAGGACAGGTCTAGGGGGAGAGGAAAGCACAGAGTAATGGAAAGGCAGAGGACAGGTCTGGGAGGGGAGCACAGAATGGAAAAAGGCAGAGGCAGGTCCAAAGGGGAGCACAGAGTAATTAAAGGGCAAGGACAGGACTAGAGGAGAACAGGTAGGGAAAAGGCAGGGGGAAGGGTCTAGGAGGAAAGCACGAGTGGGGAGAAGGGAGGGGGACGGGCAAAGAGGGGGAGGGCACAGGGGTAAGGGGAAAAGGGCAGAGGACGGGTCTAAGGGGAGGAGCACGAGTAATGGAAAAGGCAAGGACGGGTTAGGAGGAGAGCCCAGAGTAATGGAAAAGGGCAGGGGAAAGGGTCTAGGAGGAGGAGACAGGAAATGGAGAAGGCAGGGGACGGGTCTGGGGGGGGGAGGACACAGAGTAATGGGAAGGGGCAGGGGACATTTTTAAGGAGGGGGGAGACAGAGTAAGGGAGAAGCAGGGGAAGGGTCTGGGAGGAGACACAGAGAAAATGGAAAAGGCAGAGGACAGGTCAGGAGGAGGAGCACAGAAAATGGAGAAGGCAGAGGACAGGTCTAGGGGAGGACACAGAGATGACGTGGGGCTTTAGCAGTTGCTAGGGTCTTTGGGTTTGACTTTGGTTGGGGCATTTCGGTAGAGTGGGGGGTGGGAAGCCCATTGGAGCGGGTCAAGGAGAGAGTTGGGGGAGAGGGGGGGAACAGCTAAGATAGACGTGCTGCTCAGGATTTTTGGAAGAAAAAGGGAGCAGTGAGAGGGGGCGATATTGGAAGGGGAAAGGGGTAAAGGGGTTGTTTTTTTTAGGTTTGGGGAGTGATAGAGCAGTTTAAAGGCAGAAGGAAAATGCCCGGGTTAGTGAAGTTGAAGAGATGGGGGAGGGGTGGGATGATAGAACATGAGGCTGGGGGGAAAGGGGGATGGCAGGGGTCAAAACTACAGGATAGGTTGGATTTGGACTAAGAGGAAGCTTGTCATAGTGACCGTGGGGGAAACAATTTAAGGGGAAAGGGAGGTTGCAGGGTAGAGGGGGGGTGGGGGACTGCGGGGTAAGCTTTCTCTGATAGGTTGATCTTCTGAAGAAATGAATGGCAAAAATTTCTGCTGAAAGGGGGTGGGGGAGGAGGGGTTTTTGGACGGAGAAGAAGTTGAAGGTTTTGAAAAATTGTCTGGGGTTGTGGAAGGGGGGGAATGAAGTGGTGAAAAAGTTCGTTTGGCTGAGGCGAGTGCGGGGTTTTAAAGTCTGCAGTATTTTTTTGTATGAGGCAAAATCATCAAAGGAGTGAGTTTTTCTTCAGCGGCGTTTTAGCAATTCTGGAAAAACTCTCCTCAGCTGTTTGGGAGAGTCGTGTGCCAGGGGTTTTTGTTGATTTTGCGGGTTCTTTTGGTTTTGAGAGGAGCGACTGAGCAAAAGGGGGTGATGATTTTTATGGGTTTTAAAAGTGGGGGCTCGTCTGGGGCATTGAATGAGGAGATAGTGGAAAGAGGGGTAAGAAGTCAGAGAGAGTGTGGGGTTGAGGTTTTGTAGATTCCGCGGGGGCGTACTGGATATGAGACAGGGGGAGCAGGGGGAGGGGAAAATGGTGAAGGAACAGGTTTGTGGTCAATATAGGGTGTGGAGAGTTAGAGATTCGATAGGGGGCAGAGGCGGGTGAAGAGAGGTCCAGTGTGTGCCCTCTTGTGAGTGGGTCCTGAGGGGTCCATTGGGAGAGGTTGAAGGAGGAGCAGAGTGAAAGGATTTGTTGGAACAAGTGGGGGGGGGCGATTGGGGTGTTGAAGTCTCCCTATGATGTGGGGGGGTTTGGTGGAAAGAAAGTGGAGAAGCCAGGAAGCAAAGTGGGGCAAGAAAGGCAGTGGCAGGGCCCCGGCGGTCGTAGACAAAAGCCACTTGGAGGTCGGGGGGGGCTAGATGCGGGACAGAGTGCACTTTAAAGGGGAAAGGTGAGGGAAGGGGAGAGGTGGAGCGGGGACAAAAGGGGCAGGTGTCAGACAGGAGGGGCCAACGCCTCCACCATGCTTGTTTACCAGGGCGAGGAGTGTGGGTAAGTTGGAGGGCCCCTAAAAGAGAGTGGGAGGGAGCTGTGTCAGAGGGGTCAGCCAGTTTCAGTCAGACCAAAGGGAAAATTTGTTGCGGGGAGATGAACAATCATCGCTCACACACAGGCACTGCTATCCCCTCCGCTCACATCACAGAACACTCCACCAATCGCTCCCCATCACAGGGACTGCTATCCCAATCCGCTCACATCACAGGCACTAACTACCCCAAACCACTCACACACAGCACTGCTATCCAAACCGCTCACATCACAGGGACTATCTACCCCCATCCGCTCACATCACAGGCCCCTATAACCCCCACCACTCACCAACAGGCACTGCTATCCCATCCGCTCACATCACAGGCACTACTACCCCCATCCGCTCACATCACAGGCACTGCTATCCCATCCGCTCACATCACAGGCACTACTACCCCCATCCACTCACATCACAGGCACTGCTATCCCATCCGCTCACATCACAGGCACTACTACCCCCATCCGCTCACATCACAGGCACTACTATCCCCATCCGCTCACATCACAGACACTGCTACCCCATCCGCTCACATCACAAGCACTACTACCCCCATCCGCTCACATCACAGGCACTACTACCCCCATCCGCTCACGTCACAGACACTACTACCCCCATCCGCTCACATCACAGGCACTTCTACCCCCATCCACTCACATCACAGGCATTGCTATCCCCATCCACTCACATCACAGACACTGCTACCCCATCCGCTCACATCACAGGCACTACTACCCCCATCCGCTCACATCACAGGCACTACTACCCCCATCTGCTCACATCACAGACACTGCTACCCCATCCGCTCACATCACAAGCACTACTACCCCCATCCGCTCACATCACAGGCACTACTACCCCCATCCGCTCACATCACAGACACTGCTACCCCATCCGCTCACATCACAGGCACTACTACCCCCATCCGCTCACATCACAGGCACTACTACCCCCATCCGCTCACATCACAGACACTGCTACCCCATCCGCTCACATCACAAGCACTACTACCCCCATCCGCTCACATCACAGGCACTACTACCCCCATCCGCTCACATCACAGGCACTACTACCCCCATCCGCTCACATCACAGACACTACTACCCCCATCCGCTCACATCACAGGCACTACTACCCCCATCCGCTCACATCACAGGCACTACTACCCCCATCCGCTCACATCACAGGCACTACTACCCCCATCCGCTCACATCACAGGCACTACTACCCCCATCCGCTCACATCACAGGCACTACTACCCCATCCGCTCACATCACAGGCACTACTACCCCCATCCGCTCACATCACAGGCCATAACTACCCCATCCGCTCACATCACAGACACTGCTACCCATCGCTCACATCACAAGAAACTAACCCCATCGCTCACACACAGGCCTGCTACCCCCATTCGCTCAATCACAGGCACTACTACCCCCATCCGCCACTCACAACATGCTACCCCACCCTCACTCAGGCACTCTACCCCATCCGCTCACATCACAAGCACTATATCCCCATCCGCTCACTCACAGAAAATACTACCCCCACCCAGTCCTTTTTTGAGACTACCCCCGCTCACATCACAGCTACTACTGCCCCCACCATGACCCAGGAGGAAGACAAGACAGGACGAGGAGCCCTGGACACAGAAACCTCCACCTCCCGTGTCCTGTGATAGATGAGGGGAAAGCACCAAACAAAATGCAGACCACTTTATAAGTTTTTGAAAGAGGAAAAATGTAAATACACCAACTATTTAAAAATGATGAAACGAGGGAGATCCTCGGGAAACGCGTCTTGCTGTTCTGCTTTTAATTTGGACTTAAAGGACTATTAAATTGGGTAGAGCCCAGGTCTCGTCCCCTTTTTTTATTTTTTTTCTGCCCATCGCCTGAGCGCGCACCAAATTTTTTTACTGGTTTTCCTGCTTCCTATGGGGGGTGAAAGACAGTGACTATTTTTTTTCTGGGAACCACCCAAATCTGTGGGGGGCTCACCGACCTGACTTGGGGTTTGGCTGCCGGCTTGATCCTTGGGGTTTGTCAATTTTCTACAAAGCTTTTATGGTTTGCCATTACCTCGCACAAAATGTCCAGGGGAAAACCAATACCCGAATTTTTAAATTTTATACAAAAGTTTATGTGACGAGGTGCGTTTTCTCTGCTCCTTGTTTTTTTTGCAGTGATTGTTACTATGTACAAGAATATTAAATATATAATACTGCCCCTATGTACAAAAATATAAAAATATAATATGCCCCCTAGTACAAGAATATAACTACTATAATAGGGTCCCTATGTACAAGAATATAACTACTACAATACTT
>JAODAL010074388.1:0-14389 GCA_025379985.1 Phyllomedusa bahiana
GTAATTTTTTTCATTACAGCTCTGAGTTGTTAACTTTTTTTGAATCTTTGACAACCTCTTTAAAATATTGTAGTGAGGATAGTCAAGAGATAATTCTGTTCTATGTTTATAAATGGAATTGTCTGTAATATAGTGTAGGTCCCATGGGACATTTTAGAGAGTGAAAGTGGCTCTGTACCAAGGTACTTCAAAATTTCCCTTTATGTCTGCAACTAATTAGAGCAGGGATTATCTCAAGATAAATAAGTAGTCCATGGGGTATAGCCTGCAATCTGCAAAATTTTGAAGACATTTTGATTGCATCAGTAAAAAGGAAGTTCACTATTGTGAACAATGCTTGAGCTGTTTTCAGCTTCCTGGATAGACGTGTTCAGGGCCAGGAGATGCCTGGGTGGGATGTGTGAAGTTCTTATTGTCTACCCATAATAGAACAACATCAACGTGATCTGTGTATTTTGATATGGAGGTTAATTATTAAAACAAACAAGCTAGTATAGAGCATGCGACCTCCCTTATAGTGGGCTTGAATGTCAGTGTATGTTATTTGTATATGTGGAAGTAATGAGGATGGGTATGCACTTTGAATTTTGATACTGGTGCTTTAAAGGGGTTTTATAATTTGAAGTGTTCATGCTCTTCAACTAATTCTATGAGATTGAATTTGAAATCCAGGGCGAGTCTGTCCTCTCAGCAGGCGTGTCTCCCCTCAATGAAGAGCTGTGACATCATCATTCTGTATTTGGAGTAGAAGGGGGAGGTTGTCTGGACAGAAAATATCTGCAGCTTCCTGCAGGGTTGTCTTGTGTTTGCAGAGCCTTCATCTCCAGGCTCCACAAGCTCTTTGCTGTGCTTGTACACACAGCCTGAACTGATGAAACACATGTGAGGAGTGCACACTGCCCCCCCTCCCCTCTTCCCCCTCTGTTATCAGGCAGGAGGCTGTATGACTGTGTTATATGGAGGAAACACAAGACATAAGACTATGTTATATGAGGGGATCTATGAGTTAAACAATCAGTAATTACCCAGATCATTCACCTTAGAGCTGGGAGATGAGTATAGAGCCAGCAGCCCTCTTACATAGCTGGTTTTACTTTCGGTTTTAACAGCTCAGAGGGGAGTAAACACAGAGTGTGCAGGCAGTCGATCACAGCACAGGGGGGCGTGTCCAGGGTGTTTCCTGTCTGGGGGCGTGTCCCAACTAACAAATCACAGAAAAGGAGACATGTCCCGACTAGTAGCAGCAGAAATAGAAAATAGATGCAGAAGCTCATATCTGCTATACTAAGTGACTGAGGTAATGCAACTCAATTAGAAAAGTGCTTATTTTTACTGTCCCCATAATCTGTGATACGATCTTTGTAGCAAGAAAACCCCTTTAAGCATCAGCAGCACCTGCAGCCAATCAGGGATTCACCAAGGTGACTTTGTGTAGAAGAAGGGAGGGGCTGCAGGCATATAAGAGCCTGCCTTGATAGGCAAAGATGTTGGTGAATTCAGTTCTGTTTGTAGTAGATACTGTTACGCGTTTAATGTTTTCTTCTGTTGCAGCAAAAGGGATCATCTGCCCATCAGCCAGCAGTGGCGCAGAAGCAGGCAGAGATTGGTGACAACAGGCCTGAAGGGAGGAGGACTCACAGATAAGAGAGAGAAGCGAAATAAGTCTGAAAGAAAGGTACTCAAGCTGCTAGCTGTGAAACCAATCACCAGGTCCGCATTTGTAGGTTATCATAACAACTAAGCCTTACTTCCTGGCCATGAGATCACTAAAGTAGTGGACAGTCAATTCCTGGCTGGCTATGATAAGTACTACAGAAGGGACCTGAGGTGCATTTGGGAAGTGTACTGAAGGAGAGAACCCTCTTTTTCAAGATATATCTTGTCTGTAAAAACTGATGTATATATAACTGTTTGTGATGGGGGGGGGGAAGCGGGAAATAATTACGGTTGAAATATCGTCATCGGGTCGATAGTCGATGATGGCGATTATCAAGACGATTTCCGATAGTCGATATTAGATTATCGCCGTTTGACCATATATAAGTCTATGGGAGAGCAAAAACAACACCTTCATATTCTTACAACCCAAACAGGGCTGGAGGAAGAAGCTGGAAGTTAACATCCACAACAGTCAAAATGGATTCATGCTACATCTTTTAGGACCAACTCACTTAAAGTTATAAAAGATCCACAGAAAAAAAAGTCACAGGGACATTCACTAATCCCTGTCTTGTTTTACCCAGCATGACCTTAAACCCTGCATGACCTCCACAAATTAAGTGCCAGAAGGCAGTTATGATTTGAACAATCATTTTATTTTGATGGAATTGAATATCCCTGTCCGGAAAAGCGCATGTAAGCCCCAAACCTGCATGACCCAAGACTTTAAAAAGTGCCGGAAAAGAGAAAAAGGAGTCTTTGAAACACCATTTTAGTTGGAACTGGACATTGACATTATCTATCCTGTAACCGCAGTATGACCATTAATTAAACATGTCTGACCCCAGATTTAAAAGTGCGCGAAGAAATAGGAGTCTATGAACCACCATTTTAGTTGAACTGCTGGACATTGACTTATATCTGTCTGTTCTGCAGAATGACCATTAAACCTGTCTGACCCACAGATTATAAAAGTGCCGGAAAAAAGGAGTTCTTTGAACCTCCATTTTAGGTTTGAACTGGACATTGACTATATCTGTAACTGTATAGCAGTATGACCATTATACCTGTTCTGAACCCCCCAGATTAAAAAGTGCGGAAAAAAAAAGGAGTCTTTAACCACAATTTTTAGTGAGCTGGACATTGACTATATTCTGTCCTGTTAGCGCCAGAATGACCATTAAAACCTGTCTGACCACACCACCAGATTAAAAGTTGAGTGCCGGAAAAAGGAGTCTTTGAACCACCATTTTAGTTGAACTGGGACATTGATTATTTTATCTGTTCCTGTACCGCAGATATGACATTAAACCTGTTGGACCACAGATTAAAAAGTGCCGGAAAATGGAGGTCTTTGAACCACCATTTTAGTTGAACTGGACATTGGACTATATCTGTCCTGTACAGCAGTATGACCATTAAACCTGTTCTGACCCACAGATTATAAAGTGCTGGAAAAAGGGTACTTTGAACCAACATTTTTTAGTTGAACTGGACATTGACTATATCTGTCCTGTTACCGCAGAATGACCATTCAACTGTCTGACCCACAGATTAAAAAGTGCCGGAAAAAGGAGTACTTTGAACACCATTTTAGTTTGAACTGGACATTGACTATATCTTGTCCGGTACGTGAATGAACCCTTTATAAACTCGTACTGACCAGAACAGATTAAAAAAAGTGCCAGAAAAGCAGTCTTTGATACCACCATTTTAGGTTGAACTGGACATTGAATATATCTGTCCTGTACCGCAGAATGACCTTTCAAACCTGTCTGCCCACAGCTTAAAACGTGCCAGGAAAAAGGAAGTGTCTTTGAACCACCATTTGCAGATGAAATGGACTTGTCTAATATCTGCCTGTACTGCAGCTATGCGACCATTTAATACCTGTCGACCCACTGATAAAAGTGCCGGAAAAAGGAGACTTTGAACCACCATTTTGTTTGAACTGGACATTGACTATATCGGTCCTGTATGCAGTATGACCATCAAACCTGTCTGACCCACCCAGATTAAAAGTGTACCGGAAATAAAAAGAGTCTTCTCAACCACACATTTTAGTTTTGACTGGACATTGACTAATATCTGTCCTATGTACCGCAGAATGACAATTAAACCTGTCTGACCCACAGATTAAAAGTTGCCGAGAAAAAGGAGTCTTGAACCACCATTTTAGTTGACTGGACATTGACTATATCTTCCTGTATCGCACAGCGTATGACCATTAAACTGTCTGACCCCAGATCTAAAAAGTGCCGGAAAATAAAAAAGAGATGTCTTTGACCACCATTGTAGTTGAACTGGACATTGACTATTATCATGTCCTGTCCGGCTGAGGATGACATTAAACATGTCTGAACCCAAGATTAAAAAAGTGCCAGGAAAAAGGGTGTCTTTGAACAAAACATTTTAGTTGAAATGGACAATTGACATATTTCTGTCCTGGACTGCAGAATGACAAATTAAACCTGTCTGACACCACAGATTAAAAAGTGCGGAAAAAGGAGTCTTTGAACCACTCCATTTTTAGTTGAATGGACATTGACCTATAATCTTTCCTGTACGCAGAATGACCATTAAACTTGTATGTCACCACTGATTAAAAAGTGCCGGAAATAACGGAAGAGTCTTGGATCACCATTTTAGTTGAACTGGACATTGATATATCTTGTTTGTACCGCCAGAATGTCCATTAAACCTTTCTGACCCCACAGATTATAAATGCCGGAAAAAGGAGTCTTTGAACCACCATTTTAGTTGAAACGGACATTGGACTATATCTGTCCATGTTCGCAGTGATGACCATTAAACCTGTCTGACCCCCAGATTAAAAAGCTGCGGAAAAAAGGCGTCTTGAACCAACCATTTTAGTTGATGAAATCCTGGGTACCATTGACTTATCTGTTCTGTACCGAAGTATGATCAATTAAACCTTTCTGGACCCCCAGATTAAAATGTGCCGGCAAAAGGAAGTCTTTGAAACCACAATTTTAGTTGAAAACTGGGGAAATTGATATATCTGTCCTGATACGACAGAATGACCATTAAAACCTGTCTGACCACAGATTAAAAAGTGACAGAGGAAAAAGGAAGTATTTTTTGTAACAACATTTTTTTGTTGAACTGGACATGGATATATCTGTCCTGAACCGCCAGTATGACCATTTAACCTGTCTGACCCCCAGATTAAATAGTTGCCAGAAAAAGGAGATTCCACTTTGCAACACATTGTTGTTAGAACTGGACATTGACTATATCTGTCCTGTTACGCAGTATGGACCATTAAACCTGTTCTGACCCCCAGATTAAAAAGTGCCGGAAAAAGGATAGTCTTTGAACACCATTTTAGTGGACTGGACATTGGACTATATCTGTCCTGTACCGCAGAATTGACAATTAAAACCTGTCTGACCCACAGATTAAAAAGTGCCGGAAAGGAGGTCTTTGAAGCCACAATTTAAGTTGGAACTCGGACATAGACTATATCTGTCCTTTACCGCAGATGACCATTTAAACCTTTCTGACCCAAAGATTATTTAAAGTGTACCGGAAAAAGGAGTCTTGAACCAACATTTTAGTTGATAACTGGACAATGACTATATCTGTCCTGTTACCGCACAGAATGACCATTAAACATGTTCTGACCCAGCAGATTAAAAAGTGCGGGGAAAAAGGAGTCTTTTGAACCACCATTTTAGTTGAAACTTGGACATTGGGGGACTATAATCTGTCCTGTACCGCAGAATGGACCATTTAAACCTTTCTGACCACAGAATTAAAAAGTGCCGGAAAAAGGAGTCTTTGAACACACTTTTTTAGTTGTAGCTGGACCATTGACTATATCTGTTCTGTTACCGCAGTATGACCCATTAAACTGTTCTGACCCCACAGATTAAAAAAGTGCCGGAAAGAAAATGGAAGTCTTTGAAACCACCATTTAGTTGAACTGGACATTGACTATTTCTGTCCTGTACCCACGAAGTAATGACATTAAACTTTCTGCACCCCAGATTAAAAATGTGCCGGAAAAAAGGAGTCTTTGAACCACCATTTTAGTTGAACTGGACATAGACTATATTATGTCTTGTACCGCAGAATGACCATTAAAACCTGTCTGGACCACACAGATTAAAAGTGCCTAGAAATAAGGGAGAGTCTTTGAACCCACCATTTTAGTTGAACTGGGACATTGACTATATCTGTCCTGAAAACGCAGTAGACCATTAAACCTGTCTGACCCCCTGATTAAAAGTGACGGAAAAAAATGAGTAGTCTTTGACCACCATTTTAGTTGAAGCTGGACATTGACAATATTGTCCTGTACGCAGTATGTCTCCATTAACACCTGTCTGAACCCCAGATTTAAAAAGTGCCGGAAAAAAAAGGACAGTCTTTGAACCACCATTTGTTGGACTGGACAATGACTATATCTGTTCCAGTATACCGCAGAATGACCCATTATACCTGTCATGACCACACCAGATTAAAAAGTGCCGGAAAAAAGGGAGTCTTTGAACCACCATTTCCAGTTGAACTGGACATTGACTAATATCTGTCCGATTTACCGCAGAGAATGACCATTAAACCATTTTCTGACCCACAGATTAAAAAGATGCCGGAAAAAAGGAGTCTTTGAACCACCATTTTAGATTGAACTGGACATTGACTATATCTGTCCTGTACCGCAGAAATGACCATTAAAACATATGTCTGAACCACAGATTAAAAAGTGCCGGAAAAAAGGAGACACTTCTTTGAACCACCATTTTAGTTGAACTGGACATTGACTATATTGTTCTGTACCGCAGTATGTCCATTAACATGTTGACCCCCAGATTAAAAAGTGCCGAAAAAGGAAGTCTTTTGAAACCACCATTCATTTTAGTTTGAACTGGGACATTGACCATATCTGTCCTGTATCCAGTATGACCATTAAAACCTTGGTCTGCACCCCTCAGATTAAAAAGTACCGGGAAAAAGGAGGGGTCTTGAACCACCAATTTTAGTTGAACTGGACATTGACTATATTCTGTCCTGTTACGCAGAATAAACCATTTAAAAACCTGTTCTGACCCACAAGATTTCAAAGTGCCGGGAAAAAAAGGAGTCTTTGAACCAACCATTTTAGTTGAAACTGGGACATTGACTATATCTGTACCTGTACCGCAGATAATGTCCAATAATACCTGTATGACCCCACAGATTAAAAGCTGCCGGAAAGAAGGGAGTTAGTCTTTAACCACCTTTGAGTTGTACTGGGACATTGACTAGTATCTGTCCGTGTACCGCAGAATGTCCATTAACCTGTCTTGGCCCAAGATTAAAAAGTGCGGAAAAAAAAGGTGTCTTTGAACCACCATTTAGTTGAACTGGACCATTGACAACATAGTCCTGTACGCAGTATGACCATTAATCCTGTCTGACCCCCAGATTAAAAAGTGCCGGAAAGAAAAAAGGATCTTTTGATCCACGTATTTTTTTGTTGAACTGGACCATTGACTATATCCTGTCCTTGTACCCACAGAATGACCATTAAACCTGTCTGACCCCCACAGATTTAAAAAGTGCTCGCGAAAGGATGGAGTGAGGGGAATACGGTTCCGGCGCCGGCGCATGAGGCCGCACGTTGAAGAACGGCTCCCGCGCCCTGCGGCTTTTTTTAGAGCGCCAATGCTGTTTAATAACAGCGAGGACCGGCACCCCGACCCATAGCGGGGATAGCCCGCCCGCACACCGGGGAGCTTTCCCCCGCGGGGGGAATCGCGCGCACCGGGACTTTTTTTCCCCCGCCCGCGGGGACACGTGAAGCCCCGGGGCCTCCCTTTGTTTCCCCGAAGGGGGGGGCTTAGGTGCGCGCGAAACCACGCAGCAGCAGAAGGGTCCTTTTGCTGGGGTTTTTTCCCCCGGGTTTTGGAAGGGGGGAAAAGGAGTTTTTCCCTGCACCCAATAAAACCCCCAGAGGACAAACCAAAACTCAGGGGGGGGGGGGGGTTATATAGGGCGGGTTTTGCCATACAGAAGCTTTTAAACCCCCAGGCTTCCGGGCACACTTGCCCCCTCAGAGTGAGCAGCTTATCGGGCAGAAGGAGGCCCCTCCACTGCCAGAGGGGTTAAAAACCCCCCCACGTTCTTCTGTCTGTTCTACCCCCTGATGGAGAAATACTTACCCCGGAGTGCCCAAAAACCCGGGGGAAACCACGGGAGCCCAGCCTGGGGCCTAAAACCTTTAAAATGGCCTCCCCCAGCCAGTGAGGGGCCGGGGGACAGGGAGAAAACAACACAGCAGTGCCAGCAGCGGGGGGGAAGTGAAAAATAAAGAATCCCTCCCTGTTTTTTGCCCACAGGGGTCCCCAGGGCTCGCTGAACCCGGGCCTGCACAGTGCCGATTGATTACAAGCCCCTGGGTACAGAAGGGGAAAGGGCAAATAGAAACCCAAAATTTTACAGGCGGCTCTTGAATCCCCCTTTCCGGGGCCTCCCCTGCTCAAGTCCCCCAGCAGGGGTTAAAGTCACTCGGGCCGACTTGAAAAAATTTAGAGAACAGAGTGAATGACCTGGGGACTGAAAAACAGCACTCTGAACCCCCTTCTAAAATTTGCCCCAAAAGGTCAAAGGGGTGAAACAAGAACGCATCAAAGGGACTTAAAAACCCGTCCGGGCCCGGGGGTTAACCCTGGGCTGTGGGTTCCCTAAAATCGTTAAAAACACGTAACCAAAAAACCCACCCGGGCCGGGGGGGGGGGAGTTCCCCGCTGCCCTGGGCATAAACCCATGGCTGCCGTTATCGAAAGAATACACCGAGTGGGCCCCGGAGGGAAGAACACCCCCCAGTATCAAAAATTCTCAGAAAGACAAAAGACCCCGCACTTTGATAATGAAGTTCCGGAAATTTAAATGATAAGGCGGAAACCCCTTTTGAGGGGTATGCAGGCGCAAAAAAGCCACAAATACCAGGGCCAAAAAATTGCTGCTATTTAAAGACTTCTCTGACAGAGGTTCCCAGAAGAGGCGGGGCCTTCAGCAAAATTTGCACAGCAATTCCATCAGAAGTTTCGATTTCAGATTTTTCCCCCGGCCCCCCTAAAGGGGTGGATCTTGACGGCTCCCCAGGTTCTATAACTCAGCAGGGGAAAAGGGGGAAAGAAGGATTTGCGTGCCCTGCCCAAAGCTTCAGAGAGGTTTCAGCCCCCAAAAAACACCAGCTGGACCACCCGAGGGGCTGGGACGATTGCAGCTGACCCCCAAAGAGACCTTCAAGGGGAGGCGGAGAGGGGCTCATGGATCGCCCCGCGATCTCTTTTCCCCGCCCCCAAACCCTTCCTAAAGAAGGCCCCCAGCCGAGACGGAGGGGGTCAACAGTTTTTACTCCGGACTGGGGGATTTGCCCAAACCCTGTTCGCAAGGTTTCCGGGGTTTGGGGGAGGGGGAGGGTGGTTGTAGGGGACTGAAACCAAGAGTTGTTTCCCCCATTTTTCTTAGTTGAAGGGACGGGAGAAACCAGGGGTCTTTTTCGACTGTTTTGAGTTTGAAAATTTCCTTTATAATTTTTTCCTTAGGCCAATCAAAGAAAACTCTAAAAAAATTCTAGTGTTTAAAAGGGTTTTTTGCCGGGGGGGGAAAGGGGGGGAATTTCCCCTTAACTTAGGGTTTTTTCATGCTGAAGGAAAAAAAAAAAGCCCTTCCAAGCTTTTGGAAGGCGGTGCATGTAACACCCTCCTTCAGGTATTTTACATTTCTGCCGGTTGGAAAAAATGTTTGAATGCTGTTATGCCGTTTATTTAGTTTTTTTAAATTTGCCGGGTGTTTTTACTCGTCATCTTCCTTTGCCAATTCGTGCCCCCGATGATCTCCCAAAAAATTTTTGAGCCCACCTAAATATTAAGTCCCCAACCCCCGATCTCCCACTTTAGAGATCCCCTTTACATGGGATCATCCCCGGGAAACTTAAAGGGGCCCGGGTTCCCCAAAATTTAAACGGTTAAAGGTGACCCGGCATCAAAAGAGACTTCTTTCCTAAATGTGGTTCCCCTTACAGGAATCGCACTTGCGGGCTGATAAAAATTTAAGGGGTTTGGGAAAAAGGCTGTGGGGGGGTTCACCCCTTTTGGGCTCCCGTCAAAGTGGGGCCCAAGGGGGGGTGGCCCACGTTTCATTCAAAAAAAATTTCCCTTTTGAGCTGGTTTCACGAACCGACACTGGGGGAAAAGGAGTTTCGCACTTAGTAATCAAGTGGGGGAAATTTGACCTTAGCATTTTTAAAATTCTATGGACCCAATGGTCAAAAACCCGGGTTTTTTTTTTCGGGATTTTGCGGAGGGTTTTGTCCCGATCAAAATCAAGGGCCAAATTTTTGGAGGAGACAATAATGCGGTTTTTAAAACCGGGTTTGGAGGATAGGAGGGGGGGCCAACACCCAAAAGCAGGCAAAAAAAGTCTTTTCCCCAATTTCGGGAAAAGGGAGTTTTTACCCCGCCTCTTGGATGCCCCCAATTCCACGACTGTTGGAGGGAGGGGAAATTCCTGGGGAGAGGGGGACTACCCTT
Organism: Phyllomedusa bahiana; assembly: GCA_025379985.1. NCBI lineage: Eukaryota > Metazoa > Chordata > Amphibia > Anura > Hylidae > Phyllomedusa > Phyllomedusa bahiana. Next base: position 10,206 of record JAODAL010074388.1, read on the forward strand.
TATTCCTTCCCGGTTCACCGTCGTGGTCTGGGTTTGGACCATCTTCTGGTACCCCGACACCCCCCAAAAACTAAAATTTGGGAAAGTCCCAAAGAATTTTAAAACATGGTCATTTGGGTTCACCCCCCAATTTTCTGGGGAATTTGAGGGGAATTCTTTCCGAGGGTGCAGATTTATTTGGAATTTTCCCTTCTTATCTTGAAAAAAACCAAATTTTTTTGCTGAGTTTGGTTTCAGGGGTTGGTGGATAAACCTATGCTTCTGACAACCGTCCCCCCCGGGGAAGCCCTTTTTAATTTATTGGGCGACTTGAAAAAGGGGGGTGCTTAGGGGCGGGGTTTTTTTAGCCTATACCTCCGCTTAAAAACCCCAAGCTAAAGGGGGCCCTATTTGACCCCCTTTAAAAAAAAAGGTTTAAAGGGGAGCCTATAAGGGCCCTTTCCCTTTGGGGGGTACCCTCTAAAAAAACCCAAAGGGAATGGGAACGGGCCCAAAAGCGGGAGTTTGCCTTTTGGGGGCAGATCGTAGGAGGGAACTAAAATTGGGTCACAATTAAACCACTCCACACTTTCGGGTTCGGAAAAAATCCGGGGAAACTTTTTTCCCCGGTTTACTAAAAGGGGGCCCTAAAAACTTTCCGCACAAATTAAAGCTCCCCCGCACCCCGGGAAAAGGTACTATTACCCCCTGCCCCCCGGTTTAAGGATTAATGACACGCCCCAGAAAATTTTTTTATGCAACCCTCTGAATATCAAGGGTAAAATTTCAAGCAGAGGATGGAGGCGTTTTCCCCTCCAAATTTAAAAATTGCCGCATTGGGGTAGATCTCCAGGGGGGGAAAAACGGGAATGGGGGACATTTTGAGGGGAGGTAAAGGGAGGGCCCTATTCCCCACTTAAAGGGCAGGAAAAGGCCCCGGGCCCCTGATGGGTTCTCTGGGGGAGGTTTTACAAATTCTGGGGTGATCAGATCCCCCCCAAACCTCAAAAACTACTAAAACTGGATACTGCAATATGGGGCCTGTTCGCCCAAAATCAAAAACCATACATTAAAATTACCCCGAAAAAAAAGGGAAAACCCGCTGCCCCCTGTTAAATTTAGCCCATACCCCTCATGGGGACTTGCCCAAAAGGGATCCTGTAAAAGATTTGGGGCCCTTGATCGTCTGGGGTGTTATATCCCAAACTTGGTTGGCCCCTCCCAAAAGGGCTTCATAAAGGGGAAAAGAGCGGCGGGGGAAAAACTTCAGGAAAGTGCTTGCATTTTTGGGAAAAAAGAGTCCGACAAAAAACCATTGCCAGGAGAGAGGCCTGTCCTGGTGGCCTTAGAGCAGAAAAAGGGCCTTTTGATAACGTTTCGATGGGACTGGCTTTGGTTTGCCCGGACAAACCCTGGGAATTTTTCCCGGGAAAGGTTTTTTGGGGCTGTCCTCTCGGCCTTTTTTTAAAGCCCCAACGGCCCAAATTAAAACCCCGGGGGTTTTCCCTTTTCCCCAAAAAACTCCCTCCAGGGAAAAGGGGCAAGGGCAGGGATGTCCCCTTTCCCCCTTTTCTTTTTTAAATTTTGGCCCTTTGAACCTTGGCCCCGGGACTTGAGGATTCCCGACCTCTTCTCGGGGGGTCCGGATAGGGGGACAAAGAGGTTTAAAGGGCCGCTTTGTTTGCAGCCCATCTCATACTATTTATGTTGCTCCCTGACCCAGCTCTCTCCAGTGCTGGAGTTGCTCGAATTTTTTCGGCACGTATTTAGGGTATTTAAAATGAAATGTCCAAGAGGTTTAAGTGTTTTGGGAAAAATTGGGGCCCCCAAAGCTATCAAAAGTCCCAGTGGGCAACCCTGGGATCGACATTTTCCCGGGGGTTTAGGAACACATCACCATTTTTGGGGTTTTTCAAGGGTGGGGGCGGACCCCCGGAACGTTTTATAAAATTAAAAATTCCTCCCCCCTTATAAATAAAATCTCAAGGGGTCTGAAGGTTGGAACCCCACTGCCACTGTCACCCGCCGGTAGATGCCGCCTTAAAAAATTTGGGCTGCTTCCCACAGCTGCTATACCCCCTACAGGCCTCCCATTCCGCTCAAAAAATTTCGGACATCCCAAAACATTAACCCCATGCTTCTTCCCGATTTTATGGGCAAGGGGAAAAAAAAAACCCCATTGCATTACATAAATTTTTCCTGCCGTTAGGGCAGGTGGGTGAATCTCCCCGATGTTTTGGGGTTATAACCCGGTTGTTTGACCCCTTTATATGCTTAGGGTGGATTGGGGGGTTGTTCCCCCTTCTCGAATTGGGAAAATTGAAAAAAGAGTTAATGCGCCCTTGGAAAAAACAAAGGCCCTTTCTCCATACTAAGTACCCAAAACTGCCCTTTTCTGATTAAGGGTTTTCCCCCATTGTTTGGGGGAAAAAATAATGGGGGGGAAAGAGTTTAGGAAAAAGCTTTGGCCCTTTCCCTTTGCTCTCTCCAAGGGGCTGCCCTTTTTGGGGGCCCCCCCCGAGTTTCCGCTGGGTCAGGAAACAATTCCCATGTTTTGGAAAATGGAGGGGGGGGTTCCCGGCCAACGCGGGACAGTTAATGCATGTGAGTTTTTTGGGGGATGGTTTAAACACCCCGGAGATGCTCGAGAGGTTCTCCCTTTCCCAATTTACAACTTTTGGCTGCCTATCAGCTTTCCAAATTTTTGTAATGGGAGACTAAGAGATTTTCTCCAAGGGGACCATCCCCAACGATTTTGACACTTTTTTCACCATCACAGGGAGCCCTATTGGGCTATGGGCCCCTATGCTGACATGAGGGGGGGGTGCAGGAAAGGGGAGCTTCTCAGGCATTCCCCTATGGAAAACCCGATTTGGGGAAAAGCCCCGATCCCAGATATGATCCCGAAGGGTGTTGTGACCATACGGAAACACATCCTTTGCGAGGGCCTGGCGGGAAAAAATTTCTTCAAAATAATAACAAAGCCCTCTACGCCCTTTAATCTCCCCCCCCTTTAGGGAAAATTCCCCGATAGATTGCGCATGCCCTAAATGCGGGGCACACATAAACCCGGGCCCATGGCCGGCTGTGGGAATGGGGCTATACACAATCCTACTGGGAAAAAAATTCTCCAAAAATATTCAACTTTTATTCGGGGTCCCCCCTAGAGAAAAAATTTTGAAAATCCCCGATCTTTCTGCCCCTAGGCCTTGGAAGACGCGGATGGGGGAGAGGGGTTTTGAGGAGTCAGTCCATCCGCCGGTTTTTCCCGGGGGAAAAGTTCACATTGCCCTTTTGGCCCGCAAAACGAAGGGCCCCTTACAGTTTGGCTGAAGCCCCCTCTCCCGTCAATCTCCGGGGGGGCAAAAGCAGCTGGAGGGTTTCTTATAGCGGCAGGGCTGGAGCAGGAGGCGCAAAAGGGGAAATTGAACCCGGGGGCCCTTTAGGGTTGGGAACCTTTATAGAATCGCATTATTTTTGGGCAGAGAGATAGAAGCCCCTTTTGCAGGGTTCAAGTTTTTACCGATTGGTACTGTAGGGAGGGGAAATTGGGGGGGGCCCCTTTGGGGGGGACTTCAGGGGTTTAGGAACTTTGGGCTTTAAATATGAGGTTCCAAAATTTTAAAAAACCATACGGGCCTGAGACGAAGATTTTGGACCCCGTTCAAATTTAGTAGTGTTGATATTTTTTTTAATTTTTAATTTTTTTTTTTTACCCTTTTTTAAAATTTATGTTTTTTTTTGTATGTAAATTTTCTTTCAATTCCAGGCACAGGCCCGGGATTATGCAAATGTGTGATATGACCACTATTAAAATGTCAGAGATATGTTTTTTATTTGTTTAAAATGGGTTTTAAAAAAGCAATAAAAAATTTTTTTTTTTAAAAAAAAAAAAAAAGTTTCCGGAAAAAAGGGAAGGGCTTTGAACCACCATTTTAGTTGAACTGGACATTTACCCATTTTCCCGTCCTGTACCGCAGGGAAAGGGCCATTAAACCCGTCCCGAACCCCCCGATTAAAAGTGCCGGAAAAAAAAGGAAATCTTTGAACCACCCTTTTAGTTTAACTGGACTTTGATATATCTGTCCTGTACCGCAGGGAAAAAAACCTTTAAAACCCTTTTCTGACCCAAAAGAAATTAAAAAAATGCCGGGAAAAAGGAGTCTTTGAACCACCCTTTTATTGAAAATGGACCCTTGACTATA
>JAODAL010074389.1:0-14389 GCA_025379985.1 Phyllomedusa bahiana
TTTTTGCACCTAACAAATAGACCTGCAGTTACTAGAAAATATATGTATCCTAATATAAGATCAGGCTGCCCAACATCCAAGTAATATTACAACAGAAAACTGATAATAAAAACCAATAGCAATGCAATGTCTCCACAAAGTCTGGGTGCACAATATCCAGTATCCTTTAAAGAGCTTGTCTGTGTTCGCCCGTGGGCCCCCACCCCCTGCTCCCCCCGTGACTTTACAGGGCTAGATGCTCCTTTAAAATTCTCAGCCTAACTACCTAAAATCTGCAAATCTCTAATCTACCTAAGTTCTAAGGTTCACAGCTAAAAGTATAGCTGTCTCTGTGAACAAATAGAACAATTTCGCTGAGCTGTTTGCTGAGCTGTTTGGACAGAGGCAGAGCGCACGTCCTATTCCTATGAGACGCTGACACACACTGAGGCAGAACAGGAAGGGCTGTTCTATGTAAAACGAGGTCATGTGATTTTTCCAGCCAATCGCAACCATACACATCCCAGTCATGACGTCGCACACACAGCTCACCCTGCTCTATTCTCTAAGCTGATTTGCTGGCCGCCAAAATGACAGGAAGCGCCGAAAATGGCGCGATATTAATAGATTATGCGCAGATTTTAACCTAAATTATCACGTGATCGAAAAAATCCGATCAACATAAAAACCGTGCCGATTTCAACTTTGTCGATAAAAATCGCTAAACACTAGTAAACATACAACAAATAAAGGCAATGAATTTTACTACTTAACAACGAGCGGTACCAATCGACACTCTAAACATGGTTCAGCGTCTTAAATTTCGCTTTGCGCATGTCAGTTTCGATCGCGCATGTCATGTAGGATACCAGATCATCATAACGGCATCGCGCATGTCAGTGTGGGCACGTGTCATAGCCGACCTCAGGTAAGAAGTGCGCAGACTAAATGCCCATATTCATTATTACCTCGAAGCTCATAGGTTACAAATGACAATTTATTTCCATTTAATGACAAAATATAACGGCCTTCAGTCCTAGGATATACATATATCAATCGGGCCCATACAGATGTATATATAGCGATGCCCAACGCCAAGCACATAAATTGCATGTCGTAAAATACAACATACGTTCACATGCAGCGGCGGCACTCACCCCACCAGCACCACACAAAGTGTGAGCGTATAGGGATGTGCAGGGCAATCATAATTAAAACACCAATGTCCCATATGTTAATGTTCTATCCACATACATGGACTGTAAATGTTGGCTGTATTTATACTGTATATCATATATCAAGTCATATTAACCACGGGCATGAATCTGTACACAAAAATATACATAATAAATATAGAGACTTCCTAATTGATCCCACTCGTATATTCTTGCCTATAAAAATAAAACCAAAAAATAAAAAAAAAAAAAAAATAAAATAAAACAAAAATATGACAGTGAGTGTATATAAAAGCATCATAAAAACAACAAATGCACAAAAAATCATAATACAGAGGAATCTACAGCTTACTAGTATTAATGCATTTTTGTAAAGCATTTAGATCAAAAATCCATTTCAATTCTTTCCTCAAAAGGAGTCTTTCCCGATCACCACCCCGTCTCACGGGCGGAACATGGTCAATCACTCTAAATCTCAGTTGAGAGATAGAATGATTGTTTTCAACAAAATGTCGAGATACCAGCAAATCCACCATTCTATAACATATAGTACTCTTATGCTTATTGATTCTTTCTCTGACTTCCATAGTTGTTTCTCCTATATAGATCTTACCACAGGGACATAAGATCATATAAATGGCATAAGAGGTACGGCAAGAAAATCTCTCCCTAATCTTGTATGTTTTTCCTGTCAAAGGAAATCTTGTATGTTTTTCCTGACCCAATTTTTTACTTTTTGCTATCAAAGTTACACAGGGGAGTACTCCTGTCCGCCTGCATCATTAAAAAATTGTTAATGGCCTTTCTTTGTTCATACAGTCGGTCCAACATGTGCAGGCTGGAATTCCAACGGGTGGAAACATTGCATACCAGCATGTGTTGGGGGAGGCCATTCTGCAGCTGCAACTTTAGGAGGGTGTACCTGGCTTTGTAGTAATGGATAAAGTGCATGCACAGTTTCCTGGCCATTTTCAGAATCTTCTGAAGATCGGTGGAAGACTTCAGGAACCTTTTCACAACCAGATTGGACACTTGTGCCATGCAGGGCGCATGGACCATCCCTCCCATGTTCCTCCCATTGTCCGTCATCATGGTTCCGATTTGCAGTTGGTGCGGAGAAAGCCACACATCGATGTCTTGATGTGTGACGCGGAGCAGTTCCTCCCCTGTGTGACTTCGTTTGCCGAGGCAAGCCACGTGTAGAACTGCGTGACACTGCTGTGCCCTACACATGTGGTATGATGGAGCAGTACTTGTGGAGGCTGAGATGGTGGTGGTGGTGGAGGTGCAGCAGTTTGACAACGTGGAGGAGAAAGCGGCGTCTCCTGTCCAAGTTGTTGGTGTGGCTGGGCAGGAAGCACATTCACCCAGTGGGCCGTAAAGGACATGTACTGGCCCTGACCGTAGTTACAGCTCCACACGTCCGTGCTGCCGTGCACCTTGGAACAAACCGATAAGCTCAAGGACTGGCCCACCTTCTGTTCTACATATTTGTGAAGGGCTGGTACTGCCTTTTTGGAAAATAAATTATGGCTTGGAACACTCCACCTCGGCTCGGCACAGGCCATTAGTTCTCTGAACGGTGCAGAGTCCACAATTTGGAAAGGGAGAAACTGCAGTACCAACAACTTGGACAGGAGCATGGTCAGCTTCTGCATCTTAGGATGGTTGGACGCATACTGTTGTCTCTTTGCAATCGCCTCGTTGAACGACTGCTGGCACCATGAGTAGCGAGGAGCATCTGGACCGTGAGTTGATGGCAAAGAGAAACAGCTCCCTTCTGCAGAGGTGGTGAAGCCTTGACTGTCTGCAATGGCATGCGTGCCACTGGGCCCTGCTGCTGCTGCGGCGGCAGGATGGACCACCACATCTGAGCCACGTTTCTCCCAGGCCACCGGATGGTGACACTGCATGTGTTGACACAGGGCCGTGGTGCCAACGTAAGCTCCATGGCCACGCTTCACTGTCTGCCCACAGATTCTACATATACCCATATTCGGCTCCTCCGGTGTCTTAGCAAAGAACTGCCACACCGCCGAGTAGCTGATTTTACCGCCATCGCTCCGCACTGAGTGACTACTACCGCCGCTGCCTCGCTAAGCCCCTGTGCCGCTACTTTCTTGGACGTGCGAAGCAGGTTTTCTACCCCGTAGCCGCTTGGCTCCCGACCTCGCACTACTGCTACCCTGCTGACTCACTGCCACACTACCCACTTTCTGGCTGCGCCGCTGCCTGAGGCGCAAGGTGACGCCCTCTTCTCCTGACGATGATGAAGCCCTTCCTTCATCCAGCTCCCAAGTGCGGTCGGCTTCATCATCATCGATTATTGTTTGATCTTCACTGCTGTCCTCATCAACGGTCTTGGTATGCAGAGGCTGACCCCTCACAACATGACCTCCCATGCCACTCTCCACATCTATACTTCGCCGCCTACTGCAAGAAGCAGGGGATACTGGCCCCATTTCTTCACTGCCAAATAGCTGCTGACTGCCCTCAAATTGTTCATCCTCGCTGTATAGTGGCGCTGAGCCCAGACCACATAGTAGATCACTGGCTGAGGGAACCAGATGCCACAGAGGCGGGTTGAGGACTGGAGAGGGCCGCTGATCCGCTCCCGGGCCATGCCAACTAAGGGTTGTGTCTGACGCTCCCACTGACTCTTTGCTATAGTTGTCAGATGTAATCTGGGAGGAAGTGGATGACCTAGTCAACCAATCAAGAGCCCTTGGGTTGCTGGTCAACACACGGCTGCTAGATGACACCGGCAGTTTTGGCCTCACTGAGTGTCCCCTGCTGTGACGTCCCCTTACTGTGCTGCGACCTGGGCCTGCTCCAGGAATGTTTGTGCCACTGCCACTCGCAGGTGCAGAGCCTGCCACCTCTCTGTCTGACATACTGTTTGTTCAAAAATATACAGACTCTTTTTAATGAAGATATCTGTATATGATAAATACACCCTGTATTTGTCTCCAAATGAACCCACTAATAGGCTTGGGTAACCCCTGACTATATACTGCGCAAAAGAAATGAGCTGGCAAAAATTAACAGCTATGTGGCATGTTAAAACGACGTGTATTTTACTTACTACAACAGCAGAAAAACTCTTAATTAACCCTTGGATATGAATTGTGCTACAGGCAAAATTTCTTCTTTGGCGTTTAAAAAAAACCCTTTCTTTTACTGACTACAATAGCATAAAGACATTTAAGTAGCCCTTGGATATAAATTGCACAAAAGACATAAGCAGCCAAAAATTAACTGGTATTTGGATTGAAAAAACGCTGTTTCTTTAAATGAATACAACAGCAAAAACAGGCTTAGATAACCCTTTGGTATTCAATGGGCTCCAGAACTGAGCAGATAGCATTAAAATATATATGCAGCTGAATTGGACGCACACTGGACTTCAATTACAATAACCCACAAAATCAAAATTAGAACATAAGAGAAGCAGTCTCTGAGAAAAGCTGTGACACCCCCCCAAAAAAATCGCTGTATAAAAGGTCTTTCTTTTGTGTGAGATCTCGGCCACAGGAGCTGCAGCAGCTACAACACGGCAGAGAGAGAGGAATGTGAACTGCCAGCGTCGCGTCCGGACTTATATAGTGCAATGACGTCACAGAATCCCGCCGGTCTCTGATTGGCTTCATCTCTGCACATGTCACTTAGGCTACTCCTTTCTTCCTACCAGAGTTCTTTGCCCCATGTAACGCCATGTGCTTGCAGCCATTTTATCAATTAAAAACACGCTTCATTCCTGCGAATCACCCCAAACTTCGACTTCGTTCAGAATCAAAGTTTTCTTGAAATTCTAAACAAATTCCACTTCGTTATAATCAATTCGCCCATCTCTACTGATATCCTCCAACTATGGGCCATATGTATGCAAACTGTCTAGGTTTAAAACTCTCTTTGTTGTCCATAGCAACTCATCAGAATGCCCGTTTAATTTTTTTAGAGCACTATATGAAATGAGAGGGGTGCTCTGATTGGTTGCTATGGATAACAAAGACAGTTTTCATACATGTGGCCCTTTGTTTCTGTCTTTTCACCAGTGAACCTACCACTAGAAAATTAGTATTCTGAGGTTATCGACTTGTCAATTCAAGTGGGAAAGTATAGAACTACTTATGGAGGGTTAAGCCTGAAAAATAGAGGGACTCCACACCCAAAACTAGGGGTTTGGAGTCCGAGGAGAAGGGAATGAGCCAGACATAGAAAATAAAAAAGTGGTCGTGCTTGCATGTCTCTCTCGGTTCATTTCTACTGGTGTTCTGAATACAGCTAAGCACACTGACTTAGATGTATTTGTATCTCCCATGAATGAAAAATGAAAGAGCCACTTACAGAGAAAAAACAGACATTACACAGTAAAACGCTACTAACGGATAAAACACAAGAGGCGACATGTATGATCGGACTTTCCGCCTGTTTTCAGGCATATACTGCGCCTCACTGTGCCGACTCTACTGTCGGACGTTCAAATGCGATGTTAGGCGCAAGCTTCGCCACTTTGTAATGCGCCTATCTTGATGGGGCGTTATTTGGGCGTGCTGTGGGCGTTTTGGGGTGGGACGCACCAGATTTGAAAACACCGACCATGTAGGAAGGCCGGTCGGCAAAGTGAGGCGCATTACAGCTCCGACAGGCAGACCTAGTTCAATGTGGTCTACCTGAATCGGAGGAGGCGCAGTGCAGCTGCAACTTATTGTAATGGGGCAAAATGTGCTCTACGTCTACTGTTACAACAGTACACTACTAAAAATGAGTTGTCTATAAAATTAATTAATTAAGATAAATGTCAAAGTTGTATAAAAACGAATTTAATGTATTGAAAAAGTTGATCATTTAAAATTAAAGGAAATATATATAAGATCTCCAAAGAAAGAAATATCATCTATAAAAGGTCTTAAAAATACGGAGAAAATTAAACTAATTTTACATTAAATAGGCCAATGATGATGTCGTACTGATGTTAATTATTGTCTTTTTTAATACTAAAAATGTAAGATGTATTTTTGCTTCATTTACCTTTTATTCTATTTAGTATATACAGCAAGAGCCAGCACAGCACAGGTCTTGCTGGGACCTGTGGTCCTCCAAGCAGGATTTCTATGTTCCCACGGCTTATTTCGGTTCGTATTTACGGACGTATTTACGTCCGCAAATACATCACCAAATACGCCTTAAATAATGAACAATTAGCTTAGAATTGATGCCAATGGAAAATATGGATGTATTTGTGGACGGATTTTCGACGCAATTAAAACTATGAAGATTATGAGTTTGCCTGATCATACAGGGGGGCATGGTCATGCACATTAAATTAAAGTTAATTACACTCACTAGAATTGATAGGTTATTAAATTTATTCAGGGGTCGATCAACTCTCCAGATGCTCATTGCTAGGAAAAAATGTTAAGGCATGTTGGCTTTCAAAATGTCTGAACCTTTTTTTCTTCGCTGGAAGTAAATCACTCTCAGAGAAATATTGCATTAGTTTAATCCACTCTTGTCATTAAAAAAACATGCTTGCTAATCTGAGCAGATTAGCCATGGAAATGGTGGAACCATCTCAAGTGTGCTGTCAGATTTAGTCAGATTTGTACTGTTGACAAACTCTTCCAAGGGTTCTAAGGATCATGTTCTCTTTCCATATGTTGAGCTTTTGATAAATGACTATTTGAAAAGCATGTTCTTGGTTATATTCAATAAACACATTTCTATAACATTTACACTTTCGAATTTAACTAATTTCCTCTGTAATTTATACATTTAGGGCGGCATGTATGAACGGGGCTGTGCCAGAAATCTGGCCTATTTTCAGCCTGATATCAGACGTAGTCCCTTTCGCAATAGTTAAAAGCCTCCCGTATGCCAGTATCAGGCACATTACAGAGCTCCTGCGGTACTTTGTAATGCGCCTGATTTCGGGGGGGTGTGCGTGAGGTGGGGCACACTAGAACCGTATGGAGCTATAGATTTAAAGCTTTGTTACTGTAATTCTAGGCACATTACTGCTGGAACAAAGTGGTTTACCTGAGCAGGAAATCTTATATTAGCACTTTAATGCACCTGATTTATGCAGGTTCATAAATCAGGTGCCTTATATTATAATATTTTGCACATGAAAATTGGCGTTTAAATGCCAAAATTCATACATGCCGACCTAAACGTTCACAGCATGGACTCTAAAAATCTTTACTCAGTATGTTTGTCTTATTGTAATACTGTCTGCTGGCACATCTAACCTGTAATTTTTGTAATTCAAATGAAATTTAGAACTTGGCATAAATGACAATTTATCATGTAGGATTCCATGATAAATTGTATTATTACGTTCTGCAATTATCTACTATGTGATTGTTGGAAGTAGAATTTAATTTGCGTTTTGTTGAATCTAAAGTTTTCTTTGCCAACATAACCATTACTGGTGATATGGTTGTACATTTTAGGAAAATGCATCTAACATCTTTTGTCAATTTATTGAAACTTTTCTTTAACCTTCCTCTGAACTGTTGTTTGATTTTGCTTTGTTTGATTATGTCCTAAAGAAACTTGCTTTCGTCCATTTTAGGAAATATAATGCACTTAGTAAATACAAAGGTTAACCTTGTCAGACTTTTCTATGACTGTGAGAACTGTGCTAGATTTTTGTTGTTGGGACTCATGTGGTACCATATGGTGCTTGTGGGGGAGAATATCTCTATAATACAACATCCAATAGAACATGACACAATATTTTATCTGTATGCTTCCATATTTTAAAAAAATAGACATATGGGGGCGTGGCCTGAGCAGTGGATGTGACCAGACGCACCTTGTGAGATCTCCTGGCTTGAGTTCCGTTAACCTGCCCAACTAAGCCCTTTAATTCGAGTAGAGACCTGTTTAACCCAGTAGCCAGAGTTCTGGGCGAAAATCCTCAGCCCTCAGAGTAGCAGAGGCAGCCAGCGCCATCTTACCCGTGCATGCTGAAGCGTGGCCATTACTACGGAAAGACTCTGAAGCTGTGCTTCTCCCCTCGTGGGATACAAAAAGGGTCTCCCTGCCGATACCCTCTGAACCCTCTTCAACCTTCTGCAGACTAATCAGGTGAGAAAACGCTGGTTCTCCACTTACCTTAAACATCTGTGGTGCCTGATCATTACACATGAAGCCTCTGCTCTCCTCCTTAAATGTAGTGAAGCTGTGGTGAGTCCTTGTAGCTCCGGCTGTAAACGCCGACTGTGCTAAGCTCCTATTCACAGCTGAGCATATTATCTGCTCATCTCCTGCCCATGGCTTTCCAGCTCCTACACAGTGCTCTCACAGCCTGTCCCGGACTCCAGCAGAGCTAATTAAGCTCATTAAGCTCCTAAAGAAAGCCCTGTGCTGACTCCTAACACCTTGACTGCCTTTGAGAGCTCTCCCTTTCCCCTAATAAACGGGATTAATTAACTGAGCTGATTAACCAGGGTTGCAGCTGAATCCCTTTGCTGCCCCAAAAATTTTAAAAGGACTATTAGTTTGAACGTAATCCTTTGGGTTGCTGTTAAGACCCCTCTTCTTAACCCTAACAGACTGGGCTAGTAAGCGTCGGGAAAGGCTGCAATTTTTCACTCTCTGGCACTGTTCAAAACCAACTGTTATTTAACTGATTTGGGCACAGTAACATTAATCCTATTACTCCCTGCCCTGCAGTTTCTGGAATATTGTTTACACCACAGATCTCCCTTGACAGTGTACAATTTTTGACATTGTTATAGATGCTACCCAAAAAATCTCACCCCCGAGCTGCAGTGTAATAATAGCTGACAGCATCACCAGTTCGTAAAAGAAATAACCGTTTTACAGAAACCCCCTAAAAAATTTTTGTGAGTTTGCTGAACTTCTCCATTATTCTATATTCCACACACACCCTCAGTTGCTATACTGTTCTACAGTAGTGATGACAGATTCCTTCTACGGACTCTCCCACAAAGGGAAACCCTTTAAAAAATAATAAAAAGAGCCAAAGAGAAAAAAAAAAAAAAAATCTCCAAGTCTTCCAATTTATTATATCTCGGCTACCTTAGGAAATTATGGGTGGCACTTCCAAAAAAAATCCTAAAGCCCATCCCACTAAACTTCCAGATTTCTTCTCTTCTATGCCACAAAATGCAACAAGATCAAAAAAAGAACTTCAATTCCCTTCAGCCCCTCCTTCTGTTTCCTCACGAGCGGAATCTGTATACTTCGAACACTCAGAAACCAAGAATCCCAACCTCTAACAACAAATACCTTGCACACTCTTTTCATCGTTTCGTCCACCTCCAAACGACTTTAAGGAGATGATATCGGAACTAAAAACAAATTTTCAATCTCTGGCTTCCAAAACGAACATATAAAAACGAAATGTCAGATTTTTGCTGAGTCCCAAAATTTCCCCTTATGACGCAAATAACCCCTAGAGGAAAGTCCAGCGCCTATCAAAAAAGGTCCTGGACCTAGAAGTCGTCCAACGTAACAATGTCCGTATTAGAGGACCCGGATTTTCACTGCCGATCAGCTTACGATATTTAAGGTCAAATGGCACTAACTCTTCCTAAATTACACCCAGGTTTAATCATCGACAGGACCACCGAACCCCCAAAACCCACGCACCCTTCCCCCAACAATCCCAAGAGACACCATCTCCCGCATTATTTCTATCAGTTAAGGGAAGAATTCCTCAGGGGCATTACGCAAAATGTTTCCCCCCCAAAAAAAGGGTTCCAATCTATATCGTTGTTCCCGACCTTGGGCGGCACCAGCTTCGTAGACAGGTTCAGAAATACAAAAAAATTCCAGGGAAAAAGGACCCCGACAGATGGGGATTCCCCATGAAACTCCTTTTTACTAAAGACGGAACGCAGATCACCTCACACACCGGGATGAAGCGTACCCCCCCTAAACACGGGAACCCTTCGCCTTCCACCACCCCAGCCCAGTAGGGAAAAAAAAACCCATCCAGAGATGGTTACCCCTTTGGTCCTAAAACCATCTCGCCTTTTGTTAAAACGGGGCCAAAAAGAGTTTCAAATGACTCTCTAATTTCTCTTAATTTGCCTAGCTCCTCTCTCTCTCGAATTTACAATGCTTAAAGGAGCTCCTGCCTCTGGGACGTTTTTGGCAAGCCTCCTTTCCCCGCTCAAGATTTAGGCAGGCTGTCCCGGGTTTTTCCCCTTCTCCAAAGGGATAATTTGTGCAAAAGTTGCTGTTATCTTTCTCTTTTGATTTATTATCTGGGGGGCGGTTTTTTTTCAGCTTGCTTCTGATGTTGTAGATGATACCCATCACTATTAAATTACTTATCTGATTTTTCCCACCCTGAAATATTTCCCCCCCGGGATTTTGTAAGGGTTTAAATTTTCTATCATACAATGTAAGGGGATTAAATTCCCCCTTTAAAAATTTTCCTTTGTGGAGAAAGTCGTTAGGTCAGGTTTGTTTTAAATTTGTCTCAGGAGACTCCCTGCTTCCCTTGATGCCCACGACACAAAACAAACCTTCCCACATATAATTCAGGTGAACTCTCAGAATAAAAAGGCGGATCCTATATTAATCAGAAAAACGGGTTCCTTTTCAACTACACCCAGCCCCATTACAGATCCCGCGGTAGATATAAATATTGATTTGTGAAAACAACTTAAGCCAATTACTCTTCAGCCTGTACGCCCCCAAAAAAAAGCAATTATCCTTCATTAGGGGACCATACTGGCCAAAAGAGTTGGGGAAGGGGTATCATATGCGGAGGATTTAATACGGGGTAGCTGTACTGCTGACAGGTCAAATCCACGTATGTCACCTACCAATGACCTAAAAATCCCTTTTGCTTTAGGAAGATCTCCATGTATTTGGGGATATCCCATACCCCAAAGGTTTTTACTTCTTTTCCCCCCCACACTCGGTCCCCTCAAAATCGATTTCTTTTTTTAATAAAAAAACATACTCCCACAAGTGCTGCAGCTTCCCTTGGCCACATTTCTTGGTCCCACCATGCCCCAATTAAAATTATCCCTTAAACCCACCTTTCCCCCGGGTTTCCCCACCCCACCTATGGCGAATTAATAATTGTTACTAAATCTCCCAAAAAAGTCCATTTTGAAAAATAGTTACTGACTTTTTATAAAATGCTGCTCAGTCACCCCCGACAACCTTGGGTGTCCCATAAGGCATTTAAACCCTGAGTCTTTAAACCCAAAAGGCTAGCGCTCCAAAAAAGAATTCAACCAAACCTTTAGAACCTTCTTAAAAAATTTAAAAATTTTAGATAGCGACTAAAAATAAACCCACGACTGATAATAAATAAAAAACGCTTAGCTAACCACAAAACGATTTACAAGACCTTATCTTCCAAGACTACGAAAGAAACTTATCCAAAAATAAAAGGCAATACTATCTACAAGGGGACCCACTTCTAAAAGCTCGAGACGAATTAAGACCCAACCCTGCTAAAACAAAATTGCATACAAACATCTGATAAAGGAGCCAATTTGAACCCCATAGATATTTCCATCAGTTGCTCAATTTAAACTAAATTTACAACCTACAACAAAAGAAAATTTCCCTATACCTCAGATGAGGAAATCAATGAAATTTCCCCTCATCGGAAAAATCTCCCCAAACTCAATAAATCACAACTAAACCTCTTAACGCCCCCTTTAGATGCAGAAGTTCAACGATGATCCCCTCAGCACATTAATAAGACCCAGCCGAGGGCTCCCAATAAAATTTTCACCTTTATTCGTACCTCTGCCCTGTACATGACTGCTCTTTTTCTAATATTGGTCCACTCCCTACCCTCCAAAAGAGCTCTTCCAAGCGAAAATTCCAATACCTAAAACCGGGCAAAGCCCCAGGGCAATGTTTTTAAATTAAGACCCATATCACTCTTGAACTCGGATATCAAAATTTATGCTAAAATTATTGCCCTTTTCGTTAAACCTAATTCTTCCTTTCCTTATACACCACGACCAAGCTGGTTTTTTCCCCGGTAGACAAGCAGAGAGCCACCCGGCGATACTTGACCTTGCACGATTGCAAGCCACACAAGACTGATGTAGCCTTTCTGTCGTTAGATGCCGAAAAGGCTTTTGACAGAGTTAACGGGCGGGACAAAGGAATTAAATTTGCTTAAGTTCAGGTTCTCTGGCTTTCTACTTTAGCCTATTATCCTTTACTCCTCCCCCCCACTTCTGTACTCACCCCTGGGTTTCTTTCTACCCCCTTCACCTTATTAACGGGACTCGTCAGGTTTGCCCCTCTCCCCTTTGATGTTTGTACTGTGTATTGACCACTAGCTGAAAAGGTCGGACTAATCCACAAATCTCGGGGAATCAGGGTCCACTTTCTATACATAAAATAAGCCTCTATGCCGATGATCTGCTCATAGCTTTCCCAAACCCCTTCCTCGATTCCAGCTATTTTGGAAACCTTTCACTCTTCTCCCCATCTCCCTTTTATAAACTTAAAAGAAATCATATACTTGCCGATTAACAATGCCCCCCACTCAAAACCCCTATTAGATAAATATGGTTTTCCCCCATCGATACATCTGTAAGTACTAGGTATTAAAGTAACTATCTGCCCCCAAGAATACCCTAGAAGAAAATGTTGGTCCCTATATAAAAAATTTGATACAAAGGGCAAAAAAACTTATTAAACTTCCCCTCACTGGGTAGTGAGAGTCAATGTTCTGAAAAAAATCCTTTTGCCCAAATTTATCTACATTTTTTTCCCAGCGATCCCAACATTATTCCCCAATACATTTTTGTTAAACTTCAAAGATTATTTTTCAAAATTTATTTGGAATGGTAAAAAAACCAAGAGTTAAAAGAAACCTTTTATTTGTAGTTATAAGGATGGCGGCTTGGCAGTCCCCAATCTACATGCATATAATGTAGCGATTTCTTAGGGGCAAGCCCTTCCCTATGGTCTAATAATGATTCTATCTCTTGGGCACTGTTAGAGAGCAACTCATTCACTCCTTGTTCGGTAAGCCTCCACCTTAAGGCCTCAACCTTAGGAGCCCCATCTTCCTTACCGACATTACAATCCCTTGTTGACCTTTTTAAGATATGGATCCAATATGTCATCCCCAACTCATGGGTTGTTTTACAGAAAGAACAAGCCCCAATAAGTATTCTTAAACGTTGGGACAACCATTTCACATCCTCCTCCTGGACACAGGCACACCTTCATACAGTGGACCAACTTTTTCATGATAATGGTAACCTTAAATCCTTTCTGGAACTTGAGATCCAGCCAAATGTAACTGGTATTTTCTTTTTTCAATATCTGCAATTACGACACCTTATCCAATCTATAAGTTGGCCCTTGACCCGAACCAGGACCTCCGATTTTTACAATTTTCTTCTAGACAGGCAGGCAGTCATTGTCAAGCAGGTCCAAGAGGGACAAACTTGAAACGTTGAACCAGATTCAAAACTGAGAGTGACCAGTGTGGTCAGACAAGGAACAGATACGTCTTCAACCAGGGCAACCACACCCAAAAGACCATGGCACTGTGGTTTCCCAGGAGCAGTTGGGCAAACTGGGCAGTTTTTCAAGAAATGTTCAGGTCTGCCACAGTATAAGCACAAGTACAGACTGCACCAGTGAGTTAGATGGCCACAATTCACCTGCATAGGTTCATCTTGAGGATACACTGGTGATGGGTGTAATGGAAAAATATCGTTCTCAGAGAGAGGGGAATGTCTGATAGGCCTATGTCTAGTACTGCTAACTCTGGTGTAGGTGTAAGACGGTATCCAGTAACTTTAAATAAAAGATGAAAAACCGCTTCCCAAAGGTGTCTGATAAGGGGGCAGCCCCACCAGAGATGTATCATTGTGCCTTGTTGACCGCATTGCTTCCAGCACATGTCAGATGTGCTTGGATAAATATGGGCTAAACGTGAGGGTGGAAGGTACCAGCGAAGATGAATCTTTCGCATCAATTCGTCATTGTTTAAGAATGCACAATGAGAGGAGGCTTTTGATGACAGGATGACTTTTATTGCTTGCGAAGATCTAGCTCACTTTCAAAAAAACAGATGTCAATACTGTTGGCTAGAATGATGAGGTCATCCTTAGTGGCTGTAGCTCATGACTAGCCAGCTTGTCCTTGATACGTCCAGAGAGGCCAACGTGCGGAAATGGATGGCGTATTGGCCCATTGTGGAGTCGCCTTGTCTGAAGTAAAGCAACAAAGATACAGCAGAGGTATTGCAC
>JAODAL010074390.1:0-14388 GCA_025379985.1 Phyllomedusa bahiana
CTCCTTTTAAATTTTATTTTTAATGGCAAGAACCAAGATGAAGAAACGCTTTTTTATTCTCCAGCCATAGAGAAGGCGGTCTGGAAGCCCCTGATTTAACATCATATAATATAGCAATTTTACTTGAACAATCCCTGCCTTTTTGGTCTGACAGTACTTGCACCTCCTGGGCACATTTAGAAGGTCGAGCTTTCACTCCATGTCCGGTTAGTTCGTACCTCAAAGCTCTAACCTTTGGGGGCCCCCAATTCCCTTAACTACATTACATAATCCTTTCTGATCTATTTCAAAATTTGGCTGACATGTCATTCCTAAATTGGTTTTGCGCAAAAAAGAAAAAACCCACTAGAAGTTTCCCCAAATGTTGGGACAATCATTTCCCTTCCCTACCTGGGCCCGTATGGATTTCCATTCAATTTTGCCAATTATTCCATGATGGGGGAGATATGAAAACATTTACGGAACTCACACTTCCTACAAATATACCCAAGCTTAAATGGCCTTCTGCCCTTTCCAATCCCTCGGACTTTCACAACTTCCTTTTTAAAAAGAAGGGTTTTGAAAAAGGCTTATGGCTAATTTACCACTTGCTAGTTGACGGACAAGAGGCTCACAAACTCCCCACTATGATTAAATGGGAAGGTGAATTGTCTAAAACTTTCCCCTTAGCATTGTGGGAATGAAGGGGTCATTCAGCCCCGCGAAAACTTTTCCCAAAAGTTTTAAACCCCACTAAGACCATGCATAAAATTCATCTTCACTGTATCTCCCGCCTACCAGGTTACACATATTTACCCCCGTTCATCGGCCTTTGCTGAAGCTGTGTGGACAACAAGGCACGATCTCCATACATGGGGGGATGTCCCAAATATTTAAAAATTTTTTTGGAAAGCAGTCTTCTCTCTCAATCTGAAGTTACTGGTTTCCTATGTAAACCCACTCCTGAACTAACTAGTAAATCTTGTTTTGTGAACCATGTTACTCTAACCCTCAAGATGCTCGTCCTATTTTATTGCTGTTATAAGTTCACTATTGTGACATCTATTGTTATGCTATACCAATACTTTACAAAGTGTATTCCTACTTGTGACTAATAAAACCTATGTTTAAAGAATGGTTATCATACCTTGTAGTATAAATATAGCAATGGAAGTTAGTAGCGCGTGCTTGAGAAAGGGGGAGGAGTCCCTCAAAACGTCGTGCGTGCTCGCACTACGCCTGCCTGTGCCAACAGTGTCCTCCTCATGGAGAAGCCACACTATGCTTTCAGCAGATACAATGTATAAGGATTTGAATGCCGCTGTCTATGGACTTGTACCACTGTGAACCGCAAGTATAAAGCTATTACTACGTGAAGTTACATGTGGTGGAAATTTTAAAATAAATTTTGATACGTTTGCAACGATGTTACCTGCTACCTATTTGTGATATGAAAGTTTAGGAGATTGAGGAGTCTCTCTGTAGCGGATGTTGAATTATGCGGCTATAAGTTCTCTATACTACCGAATTACTGTTACAGGACTTAAAGGGGTTTTGCCACAAAGTAAAATTGATGTAGGAAACTTGTGAATTTAATAATAAACATTTTCCCCATTCATTATTCTTAAAAATTCTGGACCATTTTTGTTTTAGCTGCTCCTTTATTGATCCATTGTTTACAGCTGGTCTGCAGAGTATACGACCAGTGACAGGAGCTCCTCAGTCCTGGCCGCACATGCTCAGACATCACCTCTCCTCTCAGGCAGCTACTGAGTGTTCAAACCCAGGTGCTGTCATTTTGCTCATATCCTCTGTGCTCCTTAGTAATTAGTCAAACAATGCAAATAAATAAATAAAAAACCCTCAATGAGTTATGTGCATTGAAAAAGAGAAAAAAATCCACAGGTTTGGTTCCTGCAGGGATTTGAACATAGGACCCTTGTGCTGTGAGGCAAAAACTTTACTTCTGAGCTGAATAGTAGCAACTCACAGCTCTATACATAAACAGACCAATATTTGATTAGAGAGAGGAAAGGCCTGGTGATGTCATCCTGCTTGGTCATATGATATGCAATTCAAACAAATCACACACACTTCCTTCTGAGCACACAGAGCTGAAGAGCTGGATGCAGGAGGTATGAAATGAGGTGGCAAAACCCCTTTACTATAATCTTCTCCCCTGGATTATGATTCATTAGTTATATTGTTATTATTTTGTTGCTGAAAAATTGAGAAGTTCAGTGATCAGCTTAATGTGCACTACGGGTAGACTACAGAAGCCAAGAGGGAACTTATCGTTGTTTTCTTCTCAGTCTTCTGAATGGAAACATTATCAGAGGGAGTTACTGTTGTGAGTATATTGAACGATCACTGGCATTTTGTGTTATTTTGTGATTATATTAACCCCTTACCGTCGGAGTCAGTTTTGGCCTCTCTGACAGAGCCCTATTTTTGAAATATGACGTGTCACTTTATGTGAGAAACAACTTTTTGACACTTAAACCTATCCATGTGATTGAGATTGTTTTCTCATGACAATTGTGATTTAAGATAGTAAGAAATTTTTTGGTAAAAAAAAGTTGTTTATTTGTGAAAAATTCAAATTATTTAAAAAAATGTAAAAAAAAAAATGTCCAAATTTTCAAACTTCAAAAATTTTGCATGTAAGACGGTTATTCACTAAAAATATTTTAAACTATTCTTCCTATTTTTCTGTAGTTTGGTTCTTTTTTTTAAAGTCTTTTTTTTTTTTTTACGCATTGGGGGGTTATAAATTTAGTATAATTTAAATTTTCAAGAAAATTTGAATATAATTTTTTAGGGACCATCTAGTTTAACGTGACTTTGATTGCTATATGTTAACCCCCCCTAAAATTGACCTCATCTAAAAAAACAAACCCCCTTTTTAAAGATTCAAAACAACATTTTAGGATTTTTTAAACCCCATTGGTGTTTCACGGAATTAAAGCAAAGTGGAAGTAAAATTTTTAAAATTTTAAAAAACTTTTTTTGAGTTTTTTCAATTTTTTTTACATTATTGGGACAAGAATAGGGTTAAATGAATCAGGGAAATGCAACTTATTTTTGATTCCCCCAGATTCTCCCTTTTTTAAAGGTATCCCTTTTGTGGCCCTTTTTGCTTTTTGGCTCAACCACAAGCCCCTATGGGGGGCCCCAATGGACTTGGGGGCCTCATTTTCTTAAATTTTTTTTTAGGGGCCTTTTCAGGTTTGGGGACCCCTAAGGTTCCAAAATATAAATCCCCCAAAAAACCCCCCTATTGGAAACTACACCCCTTCGGATTTTCCGGGTGAGTGAGTAATTGCCCCCACGGGGGTTTCAAAAATTTTTTTTTTTGGCGCGTCTGAAAAAAAAAAAAAAATTTCTTTTTTTTCCATAATTGAATTTTAGCAAAATTTTAATTTTTAAAAGGGAATTTAAAAAAAAGCCCAAATTGTGTTAGAATTTCTTAAAGTTCGGTAAAACCCTAATTTTGGTGTAAACTTTTGTTTTGGGGGCTGGCGGGGGGGTAAAGGGAGGGACGCTATTTGGCTTTGTGGAAAAGGGGTGGGGCCAGTCGCATCTGAAAAACCCCCAAAGTATAGAACAGGGGAAACCTTCCAGAAGTTTCCCCTTTTTGGTTCAACTCCCTCGGGGGATTATTAAGGGTTTTTTTTGCATTTTGGGGCCCACGGTGTTCCGTATTTTTTTTTTTTAGCTTGGGCCCCAGGAAATGGGGGGGGAAAAAAACCATTTCCCGCCTTTTTTTTGGGGGCTTCATTTTTACAGTATTCGCCTTCGGGAAAAATTGGGGATAACTTTACTATGGGGGGTCGGTAAAATTTAATGATATAAAATTTTTTTTAGTTTTTTTGTTTACTACTTTTCACAATAAAGCGATTTTTATAAAAAGTTTGTTTTTTATGTTGTCTATTCGAAGCATAGCTTTTTTTTTTTTGCTTGGAGCTGTTTTGTGAGTTTTTTTTTACGAGATAGTTGTGTTTTTTTTTGGGGACCATTAGGGGGGGCTTTGATGCTTTATCCTTTTTTTTTTTTTTAGAGGGTTTTTTTTTAAAAAAAAAAAACCTGGAGTTTTTTTTTTTTTTTTAAAAAGGTTTTTTACCGGGGGGTATCCCGGACAAGTTTTTTTTATCTGTGGGTTTTAGCGATTACGGTTTGATACCCAATTTTGTAGTTTTTTTTTTTTATTTGAAAGCAAATTTTTTTTAAAAAAAAGTTTTTTTATTTTGTAAAAAAATTTTTTATGCATGCTATCTTTAAAAAACCGAAATTTTTTTAATTTTTCCGTTACAGAGCTTGAGGACGGTTTTTTTTTTTTTTCCCATGAACGAAGTTTTTAAAATTGGATCATTTGATGTTGTTGAGTTTTGGACTTTTTTTCCATTTTATGTGCTGCGGATGAAAAAAATCCAATTCTGGATGTTTTTTTTGGGTTTTTTTTTTTTGGCGTTCACGTAGGGGGTTTTTAAAAGGGGCAGATTTTTGGGCGGCGATTCCAAATAGGGGGGCTTTTTTTATTTTTTATCTTTTCTGGGGTGTTGGCGTTTGTAAAGGGAAAAGGGGGTTTTTTAGTGTTTTTTTTTAATTTTTTTTTTTTTTTTACTTTTTTCACTTTTTTTTTACTTTTGACGATCGTTTATAATAGGGATCAGCCACAGCTTTTAGCTGTATGCTGGGCTCCATGGCAAAATGTCAGTCCGTGCCCACAAGCTTTTTTTGGGGGATGTGACATAAAACAAACCAGGATGCTCTCATTCAGCTCCGGGCTTCTGGTGGAGTCAGTGCGGCGCTGAGCGCCGTTTTTGCGCCGGGATTGGGGCGCAGGATGGAAGCTGCGGTTTTCCGACCACGATTTTCCGACTCGGGGGTTAATCCCCCGGGCCGGAGCTCACTTGGCCTGGGGGGTTGGGCATGATGCCCGCGGTAATATCGCTGTGTCCTTTCCCCGATTTGCCGCTCCGCCTGTGGCGGAAAATCGCCTTACTACTCATACGGCAATTTTCGGGGAAACCCCCACCCAACTTGCTATGAGTCGGGAAAATGTCGGTAAGGGGTTAAGGGGGGGGTTTATTTGGGTTTTGTAAGCAGATTTTGGCAGGGCATGTCACATTTGCAAACCCCCAAAGTTCCAGAACAGGTGGAAACCTTCCCCGGAAGTACCAAATTTTTTGGATTTCAACACCCCTCATGGATCTTATCTAGGGGTGTACTGTGCATTTTGGGTGCACAGGTGTTCAATAGTTTTTTTCTAGTATTGGGCTATGAAAATGGGGGAGGGGGAAACGCAGTTCCGCTATTGTTTTTTGGGTTTCATTTTTACAGTGTTTGCCATCTGGGATAAATGACAGGATAACTTTACTATGGGGGTTGGTACAACTGCAATGATATACATTTTATATAGTTTTTTATGTTTTATTACTTTTACACAATAGAAATAGGTCTATAAAAATTGTTTTTTTTTTGTTATTATTCTGACAGCCATAACTTTTTCATTACTCTGTATAAGGAGCTGATTAGGGGCTTGTTTTTTGCAGGATTAGTTGACATTTTTATTAGTACCATTATGGGGTGCATGTGACGCTTTGATCACTTTTTATTAAGGTTTTGTGAGGGATTTTGAACAAAATACAGCATTCCTAGTAGTGTTTTTTATTTTTATTTTTTTTACAGTGGTCACCGTGTTTTAATAATAATAATGATAATAATAATTAGGGTGTAGGTACAGACAAAAGATGTACAATGCACAATGAAAAGCTACTTACAGATGAGACACAAGGTGTGAGGGCCCTGCTCACAAGAGCTTACAATCTATTAGGTTGTATAGGTGAGACGTAGGGTAAGAAGTGCTCGATTTACAATAGTCCAGCCATGTGACATAAATATGGGGTTCTATTATGGTAGAATTCGGATGAACCTGCCACCCAGACAGTACATCTATATACAGTTAAGTGCCGAAAATGAGATGAGTGCTCTAGGGATTTAGGGGGGTGGTGGCTAGCTATTAGGGATTCAGGTAGGCCAGAGTGAGAAGATGTATTCTCAGGGCCCTCTTAAAGCTATGAGAGTTCTGAGTGTGCCTGATCGTCCATCTTTTACTGCTTTTACACAATAAAAAAACTTTTATTCATTATTTATTTTTCTGTGTATGGAGCTGTTGGCGTTTTTATTGGTATCATTTTTTTGGGGGGACAAGACTTTTTGATCAGTTTTAAATTTGTGTTTTGGAAGGCAGGGAGATGAAACTACTGCAATCCTAGTAGTGTTTTCTATTTTTATCAGGGCTCACTGTGCAGTATCCATGGCAAGTTAGCTTTACACTGTGGGTCGATACGATTATGGCGATACCCAATTTATATAGTTTTTTTTATGTTGAAGCACTTTAACAAAAAGTGTTTTTGTTGTGTAAAACAATATTTATGCATCACTGTCTTCTGATAGCCATAACTTTTCATTTTTCCGTAAACAGAGTTGTGTAAGGGTTTTTTTTGCAAGATGAACTGAAGTTTTAATTGGTACAATTTTGGTGTTTATATGAGTTTTTGATCGCTTTTTATTAGATTTTATGTGCTGTGGGATGAATAAAAATTGCAATTCTTTGATTGCTCTTTTTTTTTTTTTTTTTTTTTTTTTTAACAGCGTTCACCTACGGGTTAATTAATGTGTCATATTTATAAGACAGGTTGTTACACCCATGACTACACCAAATATGGGTACTTTATTTATTTTTGATCTTTTTTGGGGTGATTGGCATTTTTAAAGTGGAAAAGGTCGGTGTACGTGTTTTTATTTTATTTTTTGTGTTTGTGTTTCACTTTTTTTCACTTTTTTAAAACTTTTTTACACTTATTTTTAGTTTTCCCCATAAGGGACTTGTAACAGCAATCTTCAGAATGCTGTTACAAGGCAGGCCAGTACACAGGATTGCTACTGTGTACTGGTACCCATGGCAACCGTCAGTCATCATGCCCACAATGCATTGTGGGCATGGTGACGTCACAGATGACCCCAGAAGTGACTTTCGTGCTGCAGCGCGCTGGGAGCAGGCAGCAGGAACTCCTTCTGCCTGAAACTTAGCTCCGACGATCTTAATTGATCGTCGGAGCTAAGGGGTTAAACCGCTAAGGGATTATACCGCTGGTCCCATGTCGCAATCGTGAGGGGCTCGCTTGTAAGCCCGCACGATCATCAGGACGCTATGCATACGTTCACAGTCAGGAAGGGGTTAATGATCTTAGTAAAATATAAGTCGCTGCTTATGTATTCACAGAATATGGTTGTTAAATATGACTCATATTTAATTGAGCTGACGGGCTGTAAAAGCATATGACTGAAAACACACAATGTCAGTGTTCAAATATAAATAGATTTTACTAGGACATGGATTTCTCTTATAGCTCTATAACAAAAATGGATTTGGGCAGCACTGTCGTCCATTCTGTCCACTAAACCACACCTTCACATGCAGCAGACCACCAGTGGGAAAACAGACCTCCTTTCCTTACTTAGTACTCAAAAAACGATTCAGCATAGGTGGCTACTCACAAGAATCCCAGTACAATGCAATGTTTCAACTCAACAAGGAAGTCTTTATCAAGCGTAACATTGGTGCTAGAGATGGGTGAATCGATTCTAACGAAGTGGAATTCGTTTAGAATTTCAGGAAAACTTCGATTCTGAACGAAGTCGAAGTTTGGGGTGATTCATGGGAACAAAGTGTGTTTTTAATTGATAAAATGGCTGCAAGCACCTGGCTTTACATGGGGCAAAGAACTCTGGGAGGAAGAAAGGAGTAGCCTAAATGACATATGCAGAGATGAAGCCAGTCAGAGACCGGCGGGATTCTGTGACGTCACTGCACTATATAAGTCCGGACGCGACGCTGGCAGTTCACATTCCTCTCTCTGTGCCGTGTTGTAGCTGCTGCAGCTCCAGTAGCTGAGATCTCACACAAAAGAAAGAACTTTTATACAGCGATTTTTTGGGGGGTGTCACAGCTTTTCTCAGAGACTGCTTCTCTTATGCTCTAATTTTGATTTTGTGGGTTATTGGAATTGAAGTCCAGTGTGTGTCCAATTCAGCTGCATATACATTTTAATGCTATCTGCTCAGTTCTGGAGCACATTGAATATCCAAGGGTTATCTAAGCCTGTTTTTGCTGTTGTATTCAGTTAAAGAAACAGCATTTTTTCAATCCAAATACCAGTTAATTTTTGGCTGCTCATTTCTTTTGCGCAATTTATATCGAAGGGCTGCTTAAACGTCTTTGTGCTGTTGTAGTCAGTAAAAGAAAGGGTTTTTTTTAAACGCCAAAGAAGAAATTTTGCCTGTAGCATAATTCATATCCGAAGGTTAATTATGTGTTTTTCTGCTGTTGTAGTCAATAAACTACAAGTCGTTTTAACACGCCACATAGATATTAAATTTTGGCAGCTCATTTCTTTTGCACAATTTAGATCCAAGGGTTAATTAATCATTTTCTGCTGTTGTATTCAGTAAAAGAAACAGTGTTTTTCAACGTCAAAGAAGAAATTTTGCCTTTTAGCATAATTCATATCCGAAGGTTAATTAAAGCGCTTTTCTGCTGTTGTAGTCAATAAAATTACACGTCGTTTAACACGCCACATACCAGTTAATTTTTGGCACCTCATTTCTTTTGCGCAATTTATATCCAAGGGTTAATTAAGCGTTTTTCTGCTGTTGTAGTCAGTAAAAGAAGCGGTGTTTTTCACCGCCAAAGAAGAAATTTTGTCTGTAGCATAATTCATATCCGAAGGTTAATTAAGCCTGTTTACGCTTTTCTATTCAGTAAAATACACAGTGTTTTTAAACGGCACATACCAGTAAATTTTTCCTGCCCATTTGTGGAGCGCAATTTATATCCAAGGGTTACCCAAGCTTGTTATTGGGTTCATTTGGAGTCAAATACAGGGTGTGTATTTATCATATACAGATATCTTCATTAAACAGAGTCTGTACATTTTTGAACAAACAGCATGTCAGACAGAGAGGTGGCAGGCTCTTCACATGCGACTGGCAGTGACAGAAACATTCCTGGAGAAGGCACAGGTCACAGCATAGTAAGGGAACGTCGCAGCAGGGATCACTCGGTGAGGCCAGAACTGCCGCTGTCATATACCGGCCGTGTTTTGACCAGCAACTCAAGGGTTCTTGATTGGTTGACTATGTCATCCACTTCCTCCCAGATGACATCTGACAACACCAGCCTAGAGTCAGTGGGAACGTCAGACACAACCCTTAGTTGGCATGGCCCGGGAGCGGGTCAGTGGCCCTCACCTGTCCTCAACCCGCCTTTGTCCCATCCGGTTCCCTCAGCCAGAGATCTACTATGTGGTCTGGGCTCAGCGCCACTATACAGCAAGGATGAACAATTTGAGGAGGATAGTCAGCAGCTACTTGGCAGCGAAGAAATGGGGCCAATATTCCCTGCTTCTTGCAGTAGGCGGCAAAGTATAGATATGGAGAGTGGCATGGGAGGTTATGTTGTGTGGGGGTCAGCCTCTGCATACCAAGACCGTTGAGGAGGACAGCAGTGAAGATCAAACAATAATCGATGACGATGTAGCCGACCGCACTTGGGAGCCGGGTGAAGCAAGGGCTTCATCATCGTCAGGAGAAGAGGGCGTCAGCTTGCGCCTCAGGCAGCGGCGCAGCCAGCAAGTGGGTAGTGTGGCCGTGAGTCAGCAGGGTAGCAGCAGTGCGAGGTCAGGAGCCAAGCGGCCACGGGGTAAAAAGCCCGCTTCGCAGGTCCAAGAAGGTAGCGGTACAGGGGCTCAGCGAGGCAGCGGCGGTAGTAGTCAGTTAGTGCGGAGCGTTGGCGGTAAAATCAGCTACCCGGCGGTGTGGCTGTTATTTGCTAAGACACCGGATGAGCCGAATATGGCTATATGTAGAATCTGTGGGCAGAAAGTGAAGCGTGGCCAGGGAGCTAACGTTGGCACCATGGCCCTGCGTCAACGCATGCAGCGTCACCATCCGGTGGCTTGGGAGAAACGTGGCTCCGATGTGGTGGTCCATCCTGCCGCCGCAGCAGCGCCCAGTGGCACGCATGCCATTGCAGCCAGTCAAGGCTCCACCACCTCTGCAGAAGGGAGCTGTTTCTCTTTGCCATAATCTCCCGGTCCAGACGCTCCTGCTCCTCGCTACTCAATGCGCCAGCAGTCGTTCAATGAGGCATTTGCAAAGAGACAACAGTATGCGTCCAACCATCCTAAGGTGCAGAAGCTGACCATGCTCCTGTCCAAGTTGTTGGTACTGCAGTCCCTCCCTTTCCAAATGCTGGACTCTGCACTGTTGAGAGAATTAATGGCCTGTGCCGAGCCGAGGTGGAGAGTTCCAAGCCGTAATTTCTTTTCCGAAAAGGCAGTACCAGCCCTTCACAAATATGTAGAACAGAAGTTGGGCCAGTCCTTGAGCTTATCGGTTTATTCCAAGGTGCACGGCAGCGCGGACGTGTGGAGCTGTAACTACAGTCAGGGCCAGTACATGTCCTTTATGGCCCAATGGGTGAATGTGCTTCCTGCCCAGCCACACCAATAACTTGGACAGGAGACGCCTCTTTCTCCTCCACGTTGTCAAGCTACTGCTCCTGCGCCAATGTCCGCCTCCTCCTCCACCACCACCATCATCTCAGCCTCCACAAGTACTGCTCCATCATACCACATGTGTAGGGCACAGCGGTGTCACACAGTTCTACACCTGGTTTGCCGCGGCAAACGAAGTCACACAGGGGAGGAACTGCTCCGTGTCTTGCAGCATGAAATCGATATGTGGCTTTCTCCGCGCCAACTGCAAATCGGAACTATGGTGATGGACAATGGGAGGAACATGGTGCCCGCGCTGCTCCGATGAGGGATGGTCCATGCGCCTGCATGGTGCATGTGTTCTATCTGGTTGTGAAAAGGTTCCTGGAGTCTTCCACCAATCTTCAGCAGATCCCTAAAAGGGCACACCCTTTTCGAGTTGCAGTGGCAGAGCGGACTCCCCCAACACATGCTGATATGCAATGTTTCCGCCCATTGGAATTCCAGCCTGCACAAGTTGGACCGACTGTATGAACAGAGAAAGGGCCATAAAGATTTTTTTAGATCCAGGTGGACAGGAGTACTCCCCGTGTAGCTTTGATGTCAGCCAGTGGCAGCTCATGCGTGACACCTGCCGTTTGCTGAGGCCATTTGAGGAGGCCACGTTATTTGTCAGTCGCGAGGACTACGGGATGAATAACGTCATTCCACTGCTTCATGTCCTGGAACAGATGCTGAAAAATCTGTTTGTGGCAGGGGACTGGAGCCGTGGCGACTGCATCTCGCGGACACATGTGACCGGTGGGGACTGAAATGGAGGAGGAGGAGGAGGACATTGGAGCACAAGCATTGTCTGGTGAAATTAGGTGTTTTACTACCCAGGTGACAGGAGAGGAGGGAAAGACAGGAAGCGGGGGTTAGTAGATGGAGATGAGGAAGACGAGGTAGATGACCCGCAAACACCGTGGCAGTATAGAGTGGAGATGGAAGCAGGGAGTCCCTCGGAGTCACTTGTGCAGATTGCCCGCAACATGCTGATTTGCCTGGCTTGTGACAGCCGAATAGTCACCATCCGGCAGAGGAATGACTTCTGGATCTCCACCCTTTTGTACCCTACCTACCGGTCTAAAATGTGAGCCTTTTTCCCAGCTGCTGAGAGGGAGGACAAACTCAAATACTATAGAGAAATCCTCCGTAGTCAGTTTGCCGCTGCCTATGTGGGGCATCTTCTCTCCTCTGACAGGTCTGACAGGGGGATTCCTCAGCACTCACATACCACTGCCGTGGCTACTGTGGGAAGGTGGGGGGGTAGGAGCAGTACCAGCTCCATCAGCAGCAACCTAAGTCTGGAGTCGCTGATGAGCAGCTTCCTTCACCCGCCTAGTGAGGGAGGGCACTCGTCAGCAGCAGCAGCAGCTGGCAGGCCTGGGGGAGGACCCTGAACCAACAGGTGGTGGCCTACTTGGACAAGACTCTGCCACCCCAGTTAGAAGATCCGCTGGACTACTGGGCAGCCAAACTGGATGTGTGGCCGCAACTTGCTGAGTTTGCAGTGGAGAAGTTGTCCTGCCCGGCCTGTAGTGTGGCATCAGAGCGGGTGTTCAGTGCGGCGGGGGCCATCGTTATCCCAAGGAGAACCCACTTGTCCATGGGAAATGTAGAACGACTGACCTTTGTCAAGATGAAACGGGCGTGGATCGGCCAGGATTTCCACACACCAATGCCTTAGGCGTCAGATTACATCAGCCATGATGCCTCACCAAAACTTTGAGAAATGAGTCTGGGTTCAAACTATCTGCCTCAGTCACTATTCTGATGCCGCCACCCGCCTGATGCCAGTTTCTCCATCTGCCTACCACCATCTTTACCAGGGACTGGTATTGCCACCCACCTCCACACTGTGTCATTGTGCCACTCTCTGACCTCATGCTGCTGCTGCTGTTTTTGCTGCTGAGGTCACGTCCACACTGTGTCATTGTGCCACTCTCTGACCTCATGCTGCTGCTGATGCTGCTGCCGTGACCACCCAACTGTGTCATTGTGCCACTCTCTGACCTCATGCTGTTGCTCCTGCCGTTACCTCCACTCTCTGTCATTGTGCCACTCTGTGGCCTACTCCTGTTTTTGCCACCTCTAGAATTTGTCATTGTGCCACTGTCTGACCTCATGCTGCTGCTGTGGCTGCTGCCGTGACCTCCACTCTGTCATTGTGCCACTGTCTGACCTCATGCTGCTGCTGTGGCTGCTGCTGTGACCTCCACACTGTGTCATTGTGCCACTCTGTGGCCTACTCCTGTTTTTGTCACCTCCAGAATTTGTTATTGTGCCACTGTCTGACCTCATGCTGTGGCTGCTGTTGATGACGTCATCTCCGCACTGTGTCATTGTGCCACTTTGTGGGCTCCTGATGTTGCTGCCACCTCCAGAATTTGTCATTGTGCCACTCTGTGGCCTACTCATGCTGCTGCCAAGTGACCGCTCTCTCACTGGAACACCATGTGGTTTCCTAATGCTGTTTCCACCCTCACCACTCTATGACATTGCCACTATGTTTACTTTTCCCCTTCTTTTCACCTGTCAGAAGGAATGGGAAGGATCAAGATTGTCTAGCCAAAAGCAGGAATGGATACAGAACACAGAAGACATGCAAATATCCCATTTACTGGTCATCTCTGTTTTGGATCAACCCATGTTTGTTTTTGGCCTTAGCAATACTGATGGATTATTGAGTGATTGAAATCGGACACTGATGGATGAAAGGAAGGGCAAAATGATCAGAGACATCAACGCAAAATTACTGCCAACACCCTCTCCACTCATTCGGGGGGAGGGAGGGGGAGTCTCTACATGTATCAGTGCTTAACAGAACAGGTTCTGTCATATTTTGTGATGGTTTAAAGCTCTGGCCTCGTGGTGTGACCCCTGCTGTGACGTCCCCTTACTGTGATGCGATCTGTGGCAGCTCCAGTAACCTACTACTGTGTTATTTTACGCTATGGTAGGATCTTAGCCTTAGATCTTGTTGTTTTCCAGCTGGCGCTGCCAGGACTTTATCAGACTGCATTCCCGCTTCAGTGTTTTGGTCAGTTTTGCCCCCGTAAGTGCCCAGGGAATTTTAGAGTGAAGCGATTCTAATAGCGGCGGCAGTCAGGTGTGTGTCATACTAAAACATAGCATTGTATGAAGACCAAACCAAGCTCCCTCTTCATATTTAAGCATGGCACAATGTTCTACAGTACCCTACAGGCTCTCTGCAGCCTGGAAATAGCTGTTTTTTAATGCGATTCGTCCCGAAGTAATTCGGACCGAAACTAATTTTGTTGGAAAATTCGGCGAAGTCGGCGAATCGAATTTTTGAGAAATTCGCTCATCTCTAGTTATTATAGATATGGCAATTTGTCAGGGCACTGTAGAAGATAAGTTGGGCAATGTTTTGAAGAATGTTTCATCTGTTACCCTGGTTTTATATACTTTGCCCAAAACTTATAAGAATTTGAAGGACCCACCTGGAAGGCCTAAAGTGTTGGGTGGGGGATCTATCTTTAGCAATATTGTTATTTTTTTGGGGCAAAATCAAGCACTGTTTTGTCACAGCACTTTCTCATAAATCAGGATTACCTCTAATTTTTTATTGCAATTATAGGACATAGTGTTGCCCAATAATTTTTTTTCTAGTCTACTTTGATGTTGTATCTTTGTATACATTTACTGAGCATTCCCTATGTTTGGAAGCCATCACTATAGTGCTTATGGGTGCCGGATGCAGTCTGGAATATGCACACTTCATACTCACTCCTCTGGAGATTGTCCTCAGAAGGCAATCTTGCGCTGGTGGTGCAATTAAAAA
>JAODAL010074391.1:0-14388 GCA_025379985.1 Phyllomedusa bahiana
TTTAAAGGGTAATTAACCAGGGGGTGAGGCTGGCAAATGTCCTTGTCTCTCCCCCATCCCCCAAATTTTTCCCACCCTTGGTTGAACTTTTGGACACTTTCTTCTTTCAACCATACTAATATTAACTTTTAAAACTATGTAATGCAATTTTTGCTTCCCAAAAGATGTCACTTGATAAAGGCGTCCGCCGAAATGTCGACTTTACTGACATCATTTTCGCCAATTCATAAAATTATCTATGTAAAGCACTTGTTGAGTATGTTCATATTCTTATCATTTCTAAATATGAGATTTGGGCATGTTCCACGCCTTTTGTAAATAAACACTCTTTAAAAACCATGTTTCCCCCGGGTTGCAGGGGTTTAATAACTTATTTATATCTGGCGAACGTGCCCTCCACTAGCACCCACCGCAACCCCCTTCTTGATATTGGTGTGCGTGAGCATCATTTTTTGTAGTTTAAGCTTATTTTGGTCTTCGCACCCTCCATATATATTTGCCTTCACTAATGACGTCCAAAGTGTATGCCTATACCAGTACTGAGGCGGATAGGATCATTGCCAATTCAACTGTCTCTAGGGACTTTCTCCATATCCCTCCATCATAACTTAGATCAACGGATTACGAAAAAGAGCTACGAAAACGCACAGCCTATGAGCCTAGAGGTCTTCGTTGTCACCTAAGACCCACAATCTTTTCAGAACATTCCGAATACTTAAAAATTTTTAAAAGAACAACTTAAAAAAGTTCTTTTGACCTTATTTTTTAACAATTGAAACACCCAATTAAACTTGAAGAATCAACAAAGAAGATTGAGAACATCGAATTACAACTTAGCTCCTCTGTTGCATCAGAAGAGTGGATATCTTTGAAAGACAAAGTCCAGAAAACCATCTTGGATTTTAGAACCAACAACGAGAAAAAGAAGCGGACCAAATTTATCCGCGACAGGGCAAAATGTGATAGTGTTTATAATGGCAAGATCATACTCCATTATATCCACACTCTCCTTTTAATCATGATAATAGATATATTACATCTTCAGGTTCCAACAGTGACGGCTCCCCCACGCTAACCGCAAGTTTTTTTTAAAGGGGAGGATGCGGAACACGACAAAAAAAAGGGGCTTACCGTCTGACCAGACTAGGGGGGGGAGGACTGCCCCCTCGTGTACAACAAGGTCACGGTAGTTTTACCTGATATTTTCAACATTTCATCTCAAAACGAACTCTTTTTGAAATGTCTCTTGTCGTAAAGGGCTTATTTTTTCCCTAATCTACATTCGACTCCCCTTTACACACATGAAGACCTCCAAGTTCTATCGTCCATTCGACTAAGGTACACTTTGGTGTTTAAACCTGTATTGGTCCCGATCTGATACACAGACACATACTCCTGTTTTTTCCACTCTAAACTCAAACTTGACTTTTAAAAATACTTTCAACCTCCTACACGTACCATCCGTGGGGGGGCAATTTATCAAACTTTTACAAGTGATTTATCTTTGACTACACATATTAACCAAGCGGACATTAAATTTCATTCTACCCTCCCAACAAGAAAGCTTTAAAAATCTGTGAAAAATTGACGATATTATTATTAAACAGCGACAAAGGCGTGCATCGTCTTAGGACAAGCAAATTTTCGGAGAAATTCAACGCCAACTATCTGACATCTCACATATAAAAACCCATTGATAGGACCCCACAAACCCCATTAGTGCAAACCCTCAAAAGAAATTTAACGACATTCAAACCAATACTATAAATTCTCGTACAGCAGAGTTTTCCCCCACTAACCATCCCCTATTATACCGGGGTTTTTTACTACTTCCCCAAAAAAAACCCCAAAGTTTTCCCCATTTAAAAACCCACCCTGGTCGTACCCATAGTAGCCTTGACTGACTCCGTTTTTTAAACCCCTTTTAATATAACTTGAAAAAATCCCACACCCCTTTTATTTGCGAAAAACCCCTTCTTTTCTTTTTGACACCAAACAATTTTTTTAGTTTGGGATTAAAACAGGAACCGGGAAACCCAAAACCTCATTTCTTAGTTATTTGGGGGACGTGACAATTTTGGATACATCCATTGATCAAATTTGGGGCCCAACCCCGGCTTTTGATCAAATTTTTGGAACAAACATCACTTTAAAAGCCTGAACGAAAAAATTTTTTGTTTGGTTTTGGGCTATCACTCATTTCTCTCTAAAGAACTACTTCCCTCTTTGGTAAACAAATAAAAACCTGCAATGAAAAGGGAAACCCGCTATGGGGAGCAATGTATTCCCCCCAATGCGAACAATTTTTATGGCCTTTTTTTTTAAAAGTGACCATACTCCCAACCCCCCAATTTTTTCCACAAACATGCCATATTGGCTTTGATACATCGTTTGACATTCTCTCTTTTGGGTTTTAGGCCCTTTAACTTTCCCCTTTCTTGAATTCCACCCTTAAACTTTAAATTTCCGCTCTCCCTGCCCCTACATTCCTTTACACACAGTATTTTCAGACCCAACTTTCTTGATACCCTTAAATCAACTCTGACTCAAAAGGGTAACTTGTCTCCAATTAATCCCAAAAGCCTACGACCGAAAAATTTTTCCCTCTTACCATTTTAAAAGCAACCAGTTTCCAAAAAAAAAAAATTTAATTACCCCCCGATCACTGTTTACCGGATACATGGGGAAAGTTCAAGACCCCAAGTGGGGACACTGTTTAAAAGGGAAAATGAATAAAGGGGGTTTTTTACAACGTGGATACCCACAAAAAACCTCCTGAAAAAAAAAAATCTCATTTCCACCGGGCCCACGGGGACATTTCACCCAAAAAACCAAACAAAAAATCCCTTCAAAAAACGCATTCCCCCTTTTTAAAAATACCCCCCTTTAAAAACGGCAAGGGGCCACAAACCCTTCCCCCCGACATTGGTCAATCTTGAGGAAAAGGCCCATATCCCCAGATACAAAAATTTCAAAACCCCCCCTACAGTTTTTTTAAGAAAAAACCAAAAAATCTAAAACGACCACTTGGGGTTAGGGGCAATTTTGGGCCCATCACGGCATGAAACCCGAAAAATTACCCTTTTTTCCCCCCAAAAAATGGTCCCCTTTCCCGGGTTTATTTTTTGCACATTTGCTCTTCTATAACAAAAGGTAAATTTCCCTTCACCCCATCCTCACACGGGCAAAAAATATCGTATTAAAGGTTTTTTCCCAAGGGGCCCTTTTCAATTTTTTGTCGTATTTTTTTAAAAAAAAGCCCATGGGGTCTATTTTTAGTGGGACAAAAAACCCCAAAGGCAATAAAATTCGCTTTTTCCTAAAAAAAATCGACAATCCCGTTGAAAAACATCCCCTACTTTTTTTTCCCCCGTCATTTTTTCTTGAACTCAATCCCCCATCCACCCCTTTTACTTTTTCGGGTTTATTGACAAGCCCTGGCCCCACCATCGAAATTGGCCACTCTTTTTTAAAAATTGGGGAGCGATATTGGTTTTATACATTAAGGACTCTAGAACCAAAATTGGCTTAATCATGAATTTGTTTATGGGGTTTAATTTACTTGATATAATCCCCCTTATTATTATTATTATTATTATTTTTAAAATTATTTTTATTTTTATTATCATTTAATTTTGGGGCCCCCCTTTTTTTCCAGGGCGCTGTACATTTCGGGGCGGGAAAACATAAAAAAACATTGGTAAAAAACAATTACAAAGTGACAAAAGGGGAACCCACTAATGTGCTATGGATTACTGAAATTTTATCTATTTTTCCTTTTTTGATCCCTTTCCTTATTTTTTTTTTGGGTCATTTTATTATTTACTTGTCTATAAAATTCATGTCGAAATATTTTAATAAAAGGCTTTTTTTTGTTCAGATCAAATAATACGCTATCGTGTACCCGGGTTCCGGGCTAAATACCCGTAGATATTTATTATTCCCTTCCCCTTTTTATTGCCAATTCCCCCTTTTCCTCTCTATTATGGTCTCCATCTATCTTCATTATCTCCATTTATTCCTTTTCTACCTTATCGGGTCTATTTCCCCTTACTCTCTATCTGAATTTTCTCCTAAACCCATTACCCTTTTAACAAATGCTGACATTTACAGTGCGCACGCGCCGAAGTCGGTGCATGCGAAATTCCCCTTTTGTCCTTCGCCCATATTTTCAGCATTGGCATGCGGGGGGACAGCCCGGGGGCCCCCGGAAAATGGGCTTCTTCCGGGCCTCTGCCATTTCTGCAGATGCCGGCAGCTCCCACAAACCCCTCGGGTGTCCTTCCCCACTTCCTCATTAAAACAGGGTTTCGGCCCCCATTACCCTTTCCCGGCCCCCCCCTTTTTCTACCTTCTATAGAATTCCCCCCAAAACCCCCCCCCTTTTTTTTTTAGAGCCCGGCCATCCCAGCTTTAAAATATGGGGTTGTTACCTTGGGTCCTTCTGTTAGAATTTTCCCCTTTTTAGGGTTTTCCTATTTCCCTACTTTCCTTTTCTTGTCCATAATTTCCCTATATCTCATTTTTCCCCCTAGAACCTATTTCTCTATTCTAACTACTACTTTTGAAACAAGCGGGCCCGGTTTTTTTAGGGGAAAAAGCTCCCCAAAAAATCGTTTAGAGGAAATCTCCTGCTGGGAATTTCCCCTAATAAAAATAAAAATTTTATATATAAAAAAAAAAAAAAGATCGCACTCTGTTCGTGTATAATCCCAACTTAACACAAGCAGCCCCCCAAATAATCAAATTCCAAAATATGCAACCCCCATGAAAAATGTAAAAAACGTGAAAAACCCAAAACCTGAATAGGCAAACCACTTCCCCGAGTTTCCCACTGTTCTCACACAGCCGGAACCCTGCCAATCCTGTTTCTGTCCACTTTCAAACTTCAGTTGGGGGTTTGTCAGAAAAAATTTAAAAACATACAATCATGTGGTTGTTCACCGCTAATACGCCCCGGGCCGCCTTGGGGATCCCACACATACAGGCTAACAGTTAGGTGACGTCCTAAAGCTGTAGCAACAAAGCCGAGCGGGGCATAAAAACCTACGCGTTTTCAGAAAAATGATCTCCAAGGTTTTCTCTGAAACGCTAGGCCCTTGATGCCTGCTCGGTTTTCATTAGTACAGCCTTAGTGACGTCACCACTGTTACCCTGAATTTGGATCCCACCGCGCCGGCGGAGCGTATTAGCGGTAAAAACACCACACTGTTTGTATGTTTTTATATATTATTTCGAAAAACCACCAACTGAATTTTTGAAGTGGACAAAAAACCGGATTATTGCGGGGTTCCTGGGAGTGAGCATCCTGAGAATCTCGGGGGAAGGGGTTTGCCTATTACGGTGTTTTTACACTGTTTTTACTTTTTATGGGGGTTGCATATTTTGGAGTTTGTTTATTTGGGGACTGCTTGTTGTTAATTTTGGCCCCTTATCACAACAGAGCGCGATCTTTTTTTTTTTACACTCCCCGGCCACTTTATTGGTACATTTTTCCAAACTGCTCGTTAAAATTTAATTTCTAATCAAAATACATGGCGGCAACTCAGTGTTTTTAGGCATTAGACATGGTCAAGACAATCTCCTGCAGTTAAAAAACCGAGCATCAGTATGGGGAAGAAAGGTGATTTGAGTGCCTTTAAAACGGGGGCATGGTTGTTGGGCCAAAAGGGCTGGTCTGAGTATTTCAGAAACTGTGATCCCCTGGGATTTTCAGCAAACCATCCAGGGTTTACGAGAATGGTCCAAAAAAAAAAAAACATCCAGTGAGGGGCAATCCGTGGGCGAAACCCCCTTGTTAAACCCAGAGGTCAAGGGAAATGGGGCAACTGGTTCGAGCTGATAAAAAGGCAACAGGACTCAAATAGCCACCCTTAAAACCCAAGGTAGGCAGAAGAGCATCTCTGAATGCCATACGGCAAACTTTGAGGCAGATGGGTACACAGCAAAAAGACCAACCGGGTCCCACTCCTTTCAGCTAAGAACAGGAAACTGAGGCCCAATTTGCCCAAGCTCATCGAAATTGGACTGAAGTTAAAAAAAACGTTGCTGTTTGATGGGTCTCATTTTTCCTGCGACATTCGGATGGGTAGGGTCAGAATTTGGCGTCAACAAATGAAAGCATGGATCCATCCTGCCTTGTATCAAGGTTCAGGTGGTGTGGTAGTGTCATGGTGTGGGGAATATTTTTTTGGGACTCTTTGGGCCCCTTGGACCAAATTTAGCATCGTTGCAACACCTTTTGAATCTATCCACAAAAATTGAGGGTTTTGAAGGGCAAAGGGGTTCCAAAACCCTTTTCTGGGGTTTGGGGTACCTAATTTAAAGGCCGGGATGAATTTTCACACCATTTCCCTTTAAAAATAAAAATTTTGCCTTCCTGCTCCAATATACCCCATATCCAAAAAATATACTCTAGGTAAGATACTTATTCCCACTCCTTCTACTTACTTTTAATCCAGCTCTTTCCTTTGTTCCTATTTACTCTTATTGTCTCTTTTTCTTTGCTCCTACCTTTCTAGATTCTATTCTATTCCCTTATCATCACTTCCTCTTGTTTACTGCATTTTTTGTCTTACCACAG
The DNA here is from genome assembly GCA_025379985.1 of Phyllomedusa bahiana. NCBI lineage: Eukaryota > Metazoa > Chordata > Amphibia > Anura > Hylidae > Phyllomedusa > Phyllomedusa bahiana. The sequence goes on from JAODAL010074391.1 coordinate 6,584, forward strand.
ATGTCACTTGATAAAGGCGTCTGCCGAAACGTCGACTTTACTGACATCATTTTCGCCAATTCATAAAATTATCTATGTAAGGGGGATTTTTTATGTTTATATTCTTATCATTTCTATATACGAGATTTGGGCATGTACCACGCCTTTTGTAAATAAACACTCTTTATAGCAGTTTCCTCCCGGTGTGCAGTGGTTTTCTAAAATTTATTATAGTCTGGTGAGACGCACCCTTCTCACTAGCACCCACTGCAACCCCCTTCTTCATATTGGAGTGTGTGACCATCATTTTTTGTAGTACCCCCAGTAGGTTGGTAGATCTACAGGTCCTTCCAGTAGGTAAATAAGTAGGACCTTCTAGTGGGTTGGTAGGTATATTAGTCCCCATAGTAGATTAGCAGCTACTTAGGACCACCAGTAGGTTGGTAGGACAATAGGCCCCTCAGTATGTAGCTAGATCTATAGGTCCCCCAGTATTTAGGTAGGTACCATATATAAGGCTTCTCTAGTAAGTAGGTAGGTATGTAGGTCCAGATAAAAAATAAAATAAAACATAACCACCCTTTCCCCCTTTTTATGTTGAAAAAAATACGTTCCCCGTCCCCACAACGGCAAAGCGCCACCATGCTGCCTGCATGATTACGTTACTCCCAGCACCAGCAGCATGATGTCATTATATCATGTCACCTGTGCTATATATTACCGTAGGGTGAAACCGGCTTGCAGCCCACTGGAAAACTCCACCAGGCAGGGAGTAAAAACTTCTACATTGTTTGGAAACTTTTAAAATTATCACCCAAGGAGAGAAGACTGCCAGTGGTCTGGGCCCAGGGCATCAGCCCGCAAGGTGGCAGCAGACTGGATAGATTGTTGGATCAGGGCCTTGACAGTTTTTATTCGATACAACCCTTGAATAAAAATGCCTGTTGATGCTCCTAATAATTACTACATAGTGACTAATACCATTAAACTATTAGTGAATAAAGATCAATATACGAAGACCAATGTAACCCCCCTCAGATACCCTTGGGGAAAAAGCACGGGCGGAACTGAATCGAGGTGCATCCCCAAAATCGTTTCGATGTTACTGGAAGTATATACTAAAAACCCATTTTGTGTAGCTAGGTGTTTATTATGTATACATTTATTTATGTTCTAGATATAATTTCCTAGTTGTTTATTTGACCACATTATTATCATGTAGTCTCCTGCTTCATGTATTTTTAAATTGGGTGTTAAGACTTTTTTAACATCATTGAATCATGTATAAAAAATGTTGTTATCATTAATTTTGTTTATTAATTAATAAACTTTGTGTCAGGGACCGGTCAGGGACACATACAGAACAGCAAGGGGGCCCGACTCTGACCCCACCCCTTCCCCTCCTTTTTGGGGGAAACCCACCCCCTTAATGGGTCGGCCCCAAACCAAAGATGATCGCTTAAATGATATACTGTGACACGACGGGACAAACAGAAAACAGAACAAAAAGCGGGTCAGGCTTTCCAAAGTCGCAACAGTAGGGGAAAACGCGGTACAGAACGTGAGACAAAAGAGTAAAAACCGGGGCCCAACCAAAGGTCAATCCCGGTCGGGGCGAACAGTACCAAATCAAAAAGGAGAGAGAATGGTCAGAAGCACAGCGGGTCGGGTAACAGAAAGGAAAGCATAAAGCAAGGCTAGCTACGGCAAAGACCTCTATACAGAATGATGAAGGAAAAATAACCTTAAAAGGGGAAACCCAAAGGGAGGCAGGATTGAGGCATAGTGGAAAAGAAACCAAGGCTGGATGGGAACAGAAGGTTTTCAATCAAAAAGGAGAAACTCTTTAAATTCCAAGAGTGCTGGAGATTCCTGGCCAGGGCATGGGTCAGGAATCAATCAAAAAGGGATGAGGAAACACAGTTCCACTTAGTGAATCAATAAAAACATCAAGAAAGAAACCGGGGCTTCCGTCGCAACCCCGTGGCCGGGAACAACCCCAAAGTGAGATTCGTCAGGCATGATCAGGACAAAAACCCCCCCCTTTAGGGGGGCCTCCGACCCCTCAACAGCCCCCCCTTGGTTTAGTGTATTGGGCCTACCAATTTTTTTCCTTTTTAGGCTTGGGAGCAAAATTTGTTAAAGGGATTTTGAAAAGGGAGGTATTTTGGTCTGGGTCGCGTTTTTAATTGATTTTTTTTAGTTGAGCTTTTTTAAGGCTTATACCCCTAGCCCAGATGTGCACAGTCGATAAAGGTGGATTTATTTTGGTTTCACAAACCTGTAGGGGGCAAAAGTATATGAAGGGAATCCCATAGCAAAAGGGGAGCAGCTTAAACAGAGCAAATTCGGGGAAACGGATTCGAGAGCACTATTTCCGGAGAACGAAAATTTTCAGTTCCTTAATATCAAAAGCAAAATTTCCCCGCTTCGGGGGAGACAATTAAAGCTTTGCCCCGAGCAAGGTCTATGGACAATCTTAGGCTGGTGTGGAGGGAATTTTCCGCAACATCTCTTCAAAGATGTCAGATTTCCTTCGAAATATCTGAATTAATTACCGCACACACCAAGGGTCAACGTTTTCAAATGAGAAACACATGATCCCCCCATTTGATCACTCAGGGGTTCTCCAGCAAACACAGGATTATGGCAGCGGAGCCGGGAAACCAAGAATAATACCCGCGGCGGGTTTTCTCCATGACAAAAAACGAAAGTTTTTCCGTATGCGAACCCCCCAACATTCAAAGTGTTCGTAGTCCGAAATTTGATTCTTCCCCCAATTAGGAGGTTGAATCAAACCCCCTAAAACCCAAAAAGGGGGCATTCAATGGAAGTAGTTTCCAAAACCCAAAAGCCGGAAAACGACTACAAATAAAACTAGCAGCAGCGCCTGAGTCAATCATTCTTGACAACAAATTTTTCAAATTACGCCAAAGGGTTTAAAGGGAAAAAAAAAATTTTCCAAGTTGGGTACCCTTTTACCTGAGTTTTCCTTCCTGGAAATCCTCAGGGGTTCAGGTTTCCTTGAATGATTGGGGGCGGTCGGGCAGTCTCTCAAAAATGGCAGGTTTTTTCCCCAATACAAGCACAAAGCATTCTCCAGCCGATTCTCCTCCTGGTGGCAGCGAGTAAAAAACCCCAAATCATGGGTTCTTCCTAGGAGTGGGGGATGAAGATAGAAGAGGAAATTTTCAGAGAAGACAACAGGAGGTTTTAAGAAAAAGTTGACTTAAACGGAACAGTCGACCCCCCTTGTTTTTCCTGCGTCTCTCTCTTATCTTCTGTCTGTCACAGCTAGGGTCATAAAATCTTTAAGGTCCAGGGGTTGGATGGTGACCTAGCATCCTTTACCGCATCAGATAGACCTTGTCTAAGGGGTTTTAAGGGGTTTTGGGCAGACCACCCGGGGCATGGGGCACCTTGGCAAACCAAAAACAATAGTTTCCCCCGAGCGGGGGACCCCCGGGGAAAGATAGCATGAGTTTCTGCCCATGCCCACACGATTGGGATTTTTCATAGACTTTTCCCAAAGCCTGAAAAAAAACTTTTTAAAAAGAACTCCATTCGGGGTTCAGGGGGGAAGCAAAGCCCAATCCTGAGGTGGGCCCTGGGGAGAGACAAAACCCAAAGCACCTTTTCGGGTTCTGTGGGAAAAAAAAAGAAGCGGAAAAACAGGGGACAGGATCCCTGAAAGTTCGGCCGTCTGGGTTTCCCTCAAAGGTCCGGCAACAGCACTTTGGGGTTTGTAAAGGGCCAGGATTCAGAACACGGGGAGGATGGACACAGAAGGGGGGGCAAGACTGGGGGCCGGGGGGGACATGGCATCCAGACGTTGCGAGATTTGGTTAATAAAACCCCGCCATGCCCCAAAGAGTTTCAACCTTCCCGGGGGTCGTGACCGACAAGTCGGGGACTCATTTAAACCCCCGGGGGAGTTGATTAGGGTAAAGGGGCCCGTATAATGTCAGGGGGGCCGGTCAGGACACATGCACAACACAGACAAGTGGGCCCCCGACTCTGATCCCACCCTGTCCCCCGCCTTTTGGGGGAAACCCACTCCTAAAAAGGTCCCCCCAACCAGAAGATGATCGCCCCGCATGATATACGTGGTGACACCGACGGGGCAAAAAGAAAGAACAATAACGTGGTCAGGCGGGTCCCAAAATCGGGCAACGAGGGGAACCGGTACAGAGCTGAGAAGAAGAGTAAAAAACCCGGGTCCCAAACCAAAGGCAATCCGGGCGGGGGCAAAGTACCAAATCATAGGAAAAGAATGGCAGAAGCACAGCAGGGTCAGGTACAGAAAGGACACATAAAGCAAGGCTAGCTACAGGCAGAAGCCTCTATACAGGGAATGATGAAAGGTGAAAAAACCTTAAAAGGGAACCAAGGGGGCAGGATTGAGGGCATAGGTGGAAAAAAAACAAGGGGTAGGAATAGAAGGGGTTTTCAATCAAAAAGGGAAACCATTAACTCCAAAGTCTGGAGGATTCCGGGCCAGGGATGGGCCAGGAATCAATCAACAAGGGACGAGGAAAACCCCGTCACACTTAGTGAATACAATAAAAAACCCATCAGAAAGAAACCGGGGGCTTCCCGGCAACGGCCTGGGGGCAAACAGACCCAAAGCTGGGTTTTCGTGGCATGATCATGCACTTTGAATTTTTAATGGGGAAAAAATTAATTTGTTTTTTTTGGTTTCATTTTTAGCCCAAACTTTCTTATTCATATAATTTTATGTTTTACCGGCTTATTAATGGTTTTTTTCTTCTCCCCCTTTGTAAACACTCAGGGAGGGGTAAGATTTTTGTTTTTGGGGTGTTAAGTGTCAGCTTCCGGTGTATTTGTACACAAGGATAACACTAATCCCTTCTTTTTATTAACCAGTCCCCAAACACCAGGGTACTGGAAACCCCAAGTTACCATCAGAAAAGCCTTATAATTTTATGTTTACTTCTTTGTGGGGTAGGTGATTTTTTGGAAATTAAATTCAAGTGTATTTACTTTTTAACTGAATATAAAAAATTTGGATTTTTTTTTTTTTGATTCCTGGGGGTGCTGGTCATTATTCCATTTTCAAGTCAAGGCAAGTAAAAATTTTTTAAAAAAACTTTTTTATATGGCCCCAAACATTTTCTGCACACTTTCAATATAGAGGATAAAGTACCAAAAAAAAACCCCAAACTAATACAGAAAAAAGTACCTACAGTCGACACAGGGTAAAGGCCCCCTGCTGCAAGAGTTTACAATCTATTCGGGTGTATGGGTGAAACAAACAATGAGAAATGCTCAGTTTACAATGGTCCAACCATGTTACATAAATATGGGGTGATTTACATAAAAAAGTGGATGAACCTGCCATCTATATACAGATAAGTGCCTGGGGTGCCCAAGGCAGGGAGGACGAAGTGTGTGTGAAAAAAACCCGGGGCGTTGCAATTAGGGATCGTTTGGCCTGCCTAAAAATTATTCTCACGGCAGTGTTAAAGCTTTGTGGGTTATAAGTGTGCCTGATCATATGGGGTAGCTTGTTTCAGAGAACTGGCACCGCATGTGAAAAATCTTGGAGGAGGGCGGGGAATTCGGTAAAAGAGGCATGTTTCTAAGAATCATCCAGGCGGAAGACCGGGTAAGGGGGTAACAGAGATGAGGGAGGATTGTAGGAGGTGCAGCGCTGTGGAGAGCCTTTTGGGTGAGTGTGATAAATTTTTGTTGTACTCGTGCTAAAAATGGGCAACCCAGTGCAGGCTGACACGGGGTAGAGGGTCAGTAAAGCGTGGGAAAAGAAAGTAAAACCTGGCTGCGCATTCGGGGCAGATTGGAGAGGGGAGAGTTTTCAGAGAGACCTATAAGCAGGGAGTTACAGTCATCAAGACGAGAAATAATAAGAGCAGTAATAAGAATTTGAGTTGTTTTCACTGTAAGCAAAGGGACGTTTTCTAGGGGTTTTTAAAGGTGCAGGTAAAAGGAGCGGGAAACAATTGGTATGGGGGGGTGAGAAGAAAAAATTTCTATTAAAATCCCAGAAACGTCCCTTTGCCCCCGGAGTATGGAATACCACAACGGAACGAAAACCCAATTTAGGGTTGTTAAGTAGACAGTGGGATGACAAGAATTTAGTTTTTGGTGGGTTTAGTTTAAGGGCAAGGGAGGACATGTTTGTAAAGGAGGGACGACACTGGTGTTTTTCTGGGGAGACGGAGTGATGTCATGGGAAGATGTGTATTATTGGTGTCTCATGTAAATGGCTGAAAGCCAAACCTGCTGATGGTTGCCAAAGGGGGGGTGTGTAGGTGAAAGGAGAGGGCCCAAGGGCCAAACCCTGGGAAAACCCCAACAGCAAAGGAGAGAGGGGAAAAAATAGAACCTGTAAATGAGCAATGAAGGACGGCCCCTAGAGGGGAGGAGAAAACCAAAGAAGGTTTTGTCCTGGGGGCAATGGTGCGAGCATGTGGAGGAGAAGGTATGACAACAGTGTCAAATCTGAGGGATCCAGAAAAGCAACAACGAGTATTGCCTTGAGTTGCAGTGAGGAGGTCATTTTGGACTTTGCTAGAGCAGTTTCTGTGGAATGTAAAGTACCCAAACGGATTACAGAGGGTCGAGAAGGGAGTTAGCTGAGAGATATCGGATTGGGTGGGAGTAGACCAAGTGTTCCAAGAGTTTAGATATAAAGGGCAAATTTAAAAAATTTTTCATAATAAGCAGGGGGGGGTCCAGAGGTTGCTTTTTTGTAAAGGGTTATAACGCTTGTTTTTAAAGGGGGTGGACTACCCCGTGATAGAGAGGGTTACGTTGCAGGAGGGGAGAGAGGACGCTGGGGGAAAATTGATTGCAAGGTGAGAGGGGATGGGGTCACTAAAGAGGTGGTGGGAAACGACAAAAAAAGCCTGGGTACTTCCTCCTTGCACAGAGATATGTGGGTATTGGGGTGTAAAATTCCAAATCTTGTGTATTTTGTCACACCAAAAGGGTAACACAAAAACCCCTTCTCCTATTACTCCAGTACCCACCCCGGGGGTTACTGGGGGGAAGAGCCAAGTTACCATCAGAAACAGACCTTATAATTTGATGTTGTACTTCTTATGTGGGTGCAGGCTGATATTTTTGGACAAGTAAATTCAAGTGTATGTTACTTTTTTTAACTGAATATAATAAATTTGAAATTTTTTACATTTGATCCTGCGGAGGTGAAGCTGGTCATCATTCAACTTTTCAAAACTGAACCTTTGATGCAAAAGTCAAGAGATTGTTATCAGACAAAACTGCATGAAAATAGCCAGACTCATCTGATGTATTTTTTTTTCTTGTAACTGCAAAGTCTGTAATGTCTCTAGTAAGTAAATTCATCATGAGTTCAGCATAACAATGGACGTGAAAATGGATTTTTTGCTGTTCTGTCCTTCGTAAAGGGGGTAGTGTTTAGGATTATTACAACATAGATGAAATCGGCACGGTTTTTTTAATGTTGTCGGATTTTTTTGATCACCCCATAAATTTTGGTTAAAATCTGTGCATAGGGGGCGTGGGCCCGGCATCCTTAAATGGCCCCATAGTATCTCTCTCCCGAGACCTGGAGTAGTTTAGGGGGTAAATAAACTTTATCCCTGGTTCCCGGAGTGAACCTGCCTTGGGCTGGGGAGCACCTGGCCATAACCGGGAGCAAACTGGGGGTTTTGCTGGCCTTTAAGACTCCCCTTCCCTTGAGGAAACCTGTGCGGTGAGGGGGTGGGAGGGCCCTGCGAGAGATCACGCCGCACACCGGACTTGGGCTGCATTGATTTAGCCGGCGGGGCATCAGCTACATTACACCCACACCCGCCCGA
>JAODAL010074392.1:0-14388 GCA_025379985.1 Phyllomedusa bahiana
TCCCCAAACCAGCTCATTACTTTGTTTAAATAGACCGGGGGGGAAATGCCCCTGGTTAATCATTCAAAAAATCACAGAAAATCCTCCATTTATTATCCACACCCTGGCCCCTTCCACCAGCTTTATGAGTAAAAATAAAGAACTTGAACAAAAACACTTCGGGAAAAATAAAAACAGTGGGGGCCTAAAAGGCCCCCAATTTCGACAGATAGTTTTTTACCCAAGCATTTTTTAAAACACCAAAAACCTATGAAAAAAAATTAAAAGAACAACTAAATTATCAACAATGAAAACTTGAGGAATCCCTGGATTTTAAAAATTCTAACTAAAGTAATTTTGCAGATAAAACAAAAAGTAAGCAGGGGGCCTAAAAGCCCCCAATAGCGTTCAAAAGGGTTAAAGCACAATTTTAAAAATAAAAACAATCTCTGAATCACTAATAGGTAAAAGTTCCAAAAAGTTATTCTCACAAAATTGACACTTTCAATTTCAAAAATAGGGCTGTGTCAGGAAGGTCAAAACAGGCTGGGTCCTTAAGGGGTTAAATAAGCCATTAAAAGATACAACTCGTCCTGCAAAAAATTAGTTTGGTGGAAAATTTTAAAAAATATGGAGAAAGCGATGAAAAAATGTGAAAACATGATCCACAAAAATTTCTGCATTAAGAAAACTTTAATTTTTATATAACATTTTACTTTGGAAACATAACATATGGTCTTAAATATGTATCCTTTTTCCATACTTTTTAAAAACAAAAATAAATTCTCCTAAATATCTGAACTACTTTTATTCAGGCAATACGATTGCATCCAAAAACAATCTGCTTTCACATTTTGAAGATATTAACTTTTTGATAATTGTATAGACCCCCTTTTAAAACCCAGCTATGATGCACAGCATTTTTTCAATTCCATTTGTACTATAGTGTGGCCCATATACCTGCGGGAATGAAGAAGAATGTTTACAAAGGTTTTTTCCTTCTAACAATGCATGGTACAACAAATTTCTTCAGCTTCCTCCTTTGTGAGTACGAGCAAATTAGAATTTAACAGGTAAAAAGATGAACTTCAAATTAGGTCTCATAAAAAATTCAAAATTAATTTACTTTCTACCCTTTTTTTTATTAGTAGGAAGATGATGATCCTAAACAGAATTTAAATTACAAAACTTTTAATTTGGTTTCTGATGAAGCAAATAGATCTGCTCTTGGGTTCATTAAGATATTACCGAACAGTTAGATGTTTTCTATGTAGTACTAAAATTCTAAACAGATTGGATAGGGAGTTACACAATTCCCCACATTACAGTGTTTACTCTTGAAATAGCATTTTCTAGAGGCTTTGAAAGCTGACTTGAAACATATATTGTGTCCCAATATTCCCATAAACCTGGTACATCACAGACCATTCAAAACTAACAATTTGACCCTTTAAATCCAATGGGTTTATTTCTTAGGATACTATATCCTTTTGTGTTTTTTGTTCTTGCATAACGTCTTGACTGCACATATAGCTTTTGTTTAGTTGTGGCGCTTGATGTTAGCTTTTGTTGTAAGCTGTAAGAAAATAAAGCAATTGGTTATACGGCATTCTTTTGTTTGGTACAACAATAAAAGAAAATGATTATAACTCGAAATGTCACTATCAAGATTCAGAATGCCATTTAAATCTATACGAGGTCAACACTGTGTTTATGTGGGGTTTTAGTGATGTGATTCCAACCTTAGTATCATTTTGCTATAAATTAGTTGACTTTATGTCCATGCAACTTCGAGCAGAATAATATTTGTCCATCCCAGAAGAGTAGCTGTTAGGCTAGGTTCACACGGCTTAACTGCGGGACGTAATTACGTCCCGCAATTACGCCGTGTGGCCGGGGGCGGGAGCGGGGAGGTAGCGGGGGGCCGGCACTTCGCAAGCCCATAGACAATCATTACTAGCGGCGCGTATACGCCGCTAAAATACATGTAAATTTATCTCATAAAAACTGTGGATTACCGTAATGAATGGGCCGTTTTCAACCCGTAATTTGCGCACTTCGGCATAGCTACTTATGGCAGCCAGACGCAAAGTGATCATGTACGGGAAAAAATAAAAAATCAAAAGCGTCTATCACAGATCTATATAAAACAAAGTTTTTTTCGTACATTTGTTTTTTCCCTTCCAGTCCTCTATAACTTATAACTAGATTAATTTTTAACAGTGCAATTGACAACTGTAAAATGAACTGGAAAACCCCTAAAACATTTTATACAGAGTGAAATCGTATTTGCACCAATTTTGTTTTCATGGAGTTTACTGTTGGGTATAATTTATATGTTTTCTTAATTTTGTTGGTTGGTATGATTTCAGTGTTACCAAATGTGTTGGGTTTTCATTATGTTTTAGTACTTTAAAAAGAATTAAAACAGTCTCAACATTTTATACAGTATTTGCGTTGCATCGATATTTTCTGCAACCAATACCTTTTATGTTTTTCCATCTATGTTTTATGCAGGTTGTAGTGTAGTTTTTATTGGAATCATGTTAGAATATATGCAACTTTTTATCACTTATTATTCAATTTTGTGGAGTGAGAAAGTACCCCCAAAAAAAGCATTGGAAATGCTTTTCTTCTATGGAGTTTACCATACGGGATAAATATAGTTATATTTTATTAGATCAGACTTTTATGGATGCAGTGATACAAGTTATGTGTCATTTTATTTTTATTTTTTCCATTTGTAAAATGGCAAAACGGGGGTGTTTTAAACGTTAAATTTTTTTATCTTAAAACTTTTTTCTTTCTTTTTTTTGTAGTTGTAGTCCTGATAGGATACTCGATCACTTGTATACCCTTCTGCATTATATAGATAATGCTGAAGAGTGTACTGAGTTTGCACAATGAGCCTAGGGCAGGATTTGATAGGAGTACTAATATGGCAGTCATGGTAGCCGTCACTAGGTCATGGCAACTGTTCGGCATCCCACAATCTCGTCACTGGGGGGACGATTAGGATAACCAACAGTGTGCATCACCAATCCTTATTTATTTTGAAACTAAGCCACAAACGCCACAGTATCTGAAGGGTTAAATATCAAGAATCAGAGTAGTCTCTGAGCCCAGTTAATAGTAACGGTTGTCAGCTGTAATTAACAGCTGATGCCTGCTGCATATGAAAAGGACTCAGCGAGTGAGTCCATTCCATACTCCCTTACCCACAGTAACATGCACCCATATGACAATTGTCAGTAAGGAATTAATCTAAATGGTAAACCACACAAAAGCATTTTCCATGCCGTCTCACATAAAACACAATCTAAAGTGATGAAATAGTCTTATAAACCAAACATGGTACCAAAAAAAATTCTCAATTTGAAAATGAAAATAAAAAAAATTACACATCTCCTTTGAAAAAAAAAATTAACAACGTTACGGCTTTCAGAAAGTGATGATTATTAAGTGATGAAAGGTATGAGGAGGAGCCTGTAAGAAAAGAGCCATGGACTGAAAGGGTGGTGGTGTGGTCTGTAAAAAGAAGTGGTAAACTTAGGGACAGCTAAATCACTAGCTATGCCAATGATTCATCCCTAATCTAAAATTGACCGTTTTTTCTTCTATTAGGGAATCAGCTGGCTGAAGAAGTGGATCAAAAAGAATCCTGGGAACTCTGTTTGAAAAACTTTAACATTGGGATTCATCTTGAATTAAACTCAAATACAGCAATAAATTTAAAAACCAAGAGATTCAAAGTCAGGGCTCCTTAAAGAGGATCAATGCTCAATCAATTCCAAACAATCCACACACTATGGGCCACATGTATGAAACGGTTTTGGTATAAAAAACACTTTTTTTCACCATATAAAAATATGGGGAAAAAGTGAGTTTTAGTCAAAAAACGTTTAAAACAAGTGGCCCTATGTTTTGTTCAGGTCCTAAGCCTCAGTGATAGTAACTTGTATGGTACATACAGAAACTTGAACCACTGAAGGCTGTCATCAGTAAGCTACATCACCTATGTTAAAACAGAAGGGCTCAGTTGAGCCAGAAACGCGACAGCCGACGCCAACACAGATCTATTTCTGGTTACCTGTCATGGTTTCATAATAAAGTAAAAGGCTTTTACTGCTGGATCTATTTTCGTTTGTGGGCGTAGGAATATAAAACAGAAGATACCTAGATGCTAACTTCCATCAGATGTCCGCACATTAAAAAAATAAATGGATAAAAGGTAAAGAGCAACTCATCTTTTTCTGTCTCTAGAAGACAAAAATAGATCCAGAACAGTTTGCAGGTAGCAGCAATATAGCCTAATAAAGAAAGTTTCATGAGAAGGTTTACAAGCTACTTATCCAGGGAAATCCTATCAACCAGATAAAGAGTTTATATTTGGAGATTTTAGAGTCGGCTGTATCAAAATGAGCTTCACAATCTATGTGGCAGCATATAAAGGATGGTGATGTTTTCCAGAAAACATGTTAAATTTAGATGGTTTCAAGAGAGAGGCATTCAAAAATGTCTGCAACTGTCACTTACATTTGAACTGGGGTTACACATTCCATGCACTTGCTGCTGTAATGGCCCAATTTAGATGTCAGCAATGTATTTGAGTCCTAAAAATGACTGCAAAAGATATTCTAAGACACCATGTTTCACTACAGTACATTGCCCTGGAAAATAATAGGGAAAATGTGAAAGAAGGTACATTATGGACAGCTAGAGCTTGAAATCAGGGGAGAATTAAAAATTTAAATATATTTTAAAATGTTCATTAGAAAAGATAAGGGATCCTGTGGATCTGCCATTAGATGCATTAGCTGCCATGGGATCAATCCCTTTCAAATTTCAAGGCTCAGTGATTTGGATGTGACTTGAGGAAATCTACATCCAATAGGTAGTGAGGCAGATTCCCAGTTCTTTTCCTATGAGTCTTTAATAATATATCACATTGTCACATTGCATCATGTGAGTGCCATGACAGGTGTATAAATAAAAAATGAAGTCCATCCATCCATTTGAAAGCCAAGAGCTGGTCACCCAGGCAAAATAGTCAGCTAATCACAAGGTTCTGGCATGAGAAACATGGCAGTGAAGGTGGCTCATATGCTTTGTAATAGTGAGATCACAGACATCCATGCAAGCACCGGGCAATGCATAGTACACAATTCGGGAATGGTGGCCTGAAAAATGTTGAAGAAGCCTTTTCTTCAAAATCATCATATAAAGTGTGCAATCCAGTTTACAAAAAAGTATGAAAAGTGGACAGTAGAAGACTGGAAATGGGTGATTTGGATTGTTGAGACAAAAGTCAATAGACTGAGCTCTGAAGGGTGCAAATGGTTCTGGAAGAATCAATAGAAAATGGGGCTAACATATTGAGAAATTGAAGGAACTGAATGATGATATGGGGTTATTTCATAGTCAAAGGCATTGTATATTTGACCAAGATGGTGATCTCAATGCTGAGGTATGTGTGAGGGTCCTACAAGTTGAGTTTCTTCGTACTCTTGATTACAATGGGTATGAAAAGGGCCACATAGTGTTCCAGCAGGACAACGACCCGAAGCATACATCAAGAGTGGCGAAGAAATGGCTCAATGACAATGAAGTAAAGTTACTGGATTGGCCTCCACAGTCCACAAACCTTAATCAAAATAAAACACTTGAGGGTAGAGTTGAAGAAAAAGCTGTATTCGTACCCAAGTGAGTCGACTATGCATCAACATTGGGAACATGTAGAAGAGATCTGGGATCATATTTCGGTGGGGACTTGACTATGATGAAGAGCATGCCTAAGAGTATTCATTTCATTAGATTTTTAGGAGTAAAACAGTAACAATGCAGTTACATGACAAGAATCTGCATAACTAAAAATATGCTAAATAGTTCCAAGTTAAATTTATGTATGAGATAGCCAAGATAATTGTCTACAAAATGATGGTAGTCTCACATTCAAAGCTGTAGTGGATGGTGAGATATGGAGCCTAAAATTAAAAAGTTCAAAACATTGTTACCCTTTTGCTTGTCAGTGTATATACATTACCCTGATGTGTTTAACCCTCTGATGACTTCAGCATAAATACCAAATTAAATGCATTTTGGGGCAACAAGTGTGTGTGCAGGGATTGCTAGGTAAAGTACTGTGAGGTTGCCCTTTGTGGGGCTAAAGTACAGTTTTAGGGACAGTACAAGGCTGAGTATAGAAAACCCTGCCATTTTTTGTTTGCAGTAAGTGGTGGGGAATCCTTCCATGCTGGGAAAAAGGCATTTGATCTCTTAATGATATACATATTGGGATTTATGAGTCAATGAGACTTTTTATCTATCTTTATTATGTTTTAGGAACTATGGGCCATATGTATGAAAACTATCCAGGTCTGAAACTCATTTTGTTGCCCATAGAAACCAATCAGAGCACCCCTTTCATTTCACATGGTGCTCTGGAAAAATGAGAGGAGTGCTCTGATTGGCTGCTATGGGCAACACAGTTAGTTTAAGACCTAGACAGTTTCAATACATATGACCCTATCTGAGAGTTTATTTTTTAGAATTATTTTTTATTATAGCTCCATTATGATATCTGATTTTGCTATGATTTGCAAAAATAAGATGGACCAACACCACATAATATGAAACTGATAAAGCATAAAAAGCAGTAGTAAAAGGTATGAATAATGATTCCATATACTGTATAAAGGAACCCACATAATAGTTTTAGGTAGCAGAAAGCCACAAACGTCTATTTTTTTACAAAAATGTACAATGTACTTGCACCTGAGTGGCAAGTCAACTATCAAGGTAAAGTTCACAATCCTGAAACTCCATTGTGTGAAGGTAATGGATTATCTGGAATTGTAACATCAAAATATATATTTTCCCCAGACAATGGGAAAATTGAATTTGTGATGTTTCACTTCATCACTTATCAAATTATGCTAAAGATTGCAAATGTAAATGAAAGAGTCTTGATTTTTTTGCTCACAACAAAATATCTAAAATATCTATTCACATCGAACAGAATCATACATTTTTATTCACTGAAGCTTGACATATTTCAGAAAAGGAAATGAATCAGAAAAGCTGTGTTATATCATCTCTAGTACCCTGTGGTAGTGGTATTATGTATTTCGCTAAGTTTCACCAATCTAAAGGGCAATTACCTAATAAATTATTTAAAACCCCCTTGCCTTGATTCAATATGTACTGTATTTCCTTTCCTAAATCCAATAGAATCATTTTTGTGCAGGATTCAATGAAACGGTTCGGAATTCATATTTCAAATGCCTTTTATTCATGTTAGTCAAGGTCATTGATTTTCTTGCAAGACACAAAGCCTTTGATCCATGTCAGTAGAACATCAATGCACTGCAGACATCACACTTCTTTTTGTATGAATAGTAAATTATACAGTACTCACCATGTGGAATTTCACTGGTCATTTGATTAAATACGCTGTTAACACTTAATATCAGTTAGGAGTTAACTTGGCAAGCGGCAATTTCAAGCTAAAAAATATGACTCAAAGGTCTACTTAACCTAAAATACACTTGTTCTGTATTAAAGGATATATATAATAGTATAGATCTAAAGCAAAATGGTGATCGGATGTAAAGCTAAATCATATTGAAGTTTATCGTATTAGGACTGTCAATCATGTAACAGGAACATAAAATGTGTATGCTGATCAGCCATAGCATTAAAACCAATGAAAGGTGAAGTGAACAACATAAATTACCGGTTAGAGACAAAAAAAAGGAAGGACACACAATGTTTAGTCATTGGTATCCAAGATTCCTTAATGGGATGAGGAAATCCACGACACACAAAATTGTTATAATTGCAAAGGGAAATTTACTTTATTCAATATAGCAGAACAAAAAAGGGAAAGAATTTTTTTAAGTAAAAAATATTCCAAAATAAAGTCAATATATTCAGATCCATCTGGTATCTGGCCTAAAGTTGTCTGGTTTGTATTGTATCAATTGCTGTCTGAGATTGGGTGTGGTCACTCTGGATCCATTCTCATAGTAAGCAGGTGGCTTCCCGATACATTTGCAGTGGCATATACTTCATTAAGTGATTGAGCCTTAAGAAGGGCTACAAGCCCGAGCCTTCACTACATGGCTACATTTGCTACACCCAGAAACTCAGAAACTAGTGTTCTTACTGTACACTGCAAGCTGAGTCACATAGATTAACTTAATAAAGAGATAGATTTTCCACCTCATCAACAAGTCAAGTGCAGACTACCATTTCTTTTTGATTATTACTAGTTTGAGATGGATTGGGAGAAGCACCTTGGGGGGCTGCCACCCTGTGATCAGAAGAAAGAACAATTCAAGATTATTTGTCATAATATATATTTTTCTCTGTGAATTCTGCACCTCATGATCCTTTTTAGTAGAGATTACCATTATTTATGATAGAAATATATCAGAACACACCTCCTGTGTATGGACCGGAGTAGCTGCAGACTGGTTGGAGTTCTCATGCTGCCCCTCTGTCCATTGATAAAAACATTTAAAATGCGCATGTGAGCCTCATATCTGGACAACAGAGCAAGGGAAGAAAATAGTCTGATCTTTTTCTTTGCACCATGTGGACAGATGGGTGACACCACCTATCTAAACATTGCTGTAGACCAAAATCACACCTTTATGGAAAACGTATTGCCTAATTTCAGTGGATCATGTGTCCTACAAAACTCCAAAATTTGTTCAGGAATGGCATAACAAAGAGTTGACCTGGCCTCTGCATTCTCCAGATCTCAATCTGATCAAGCATCTGTGGTATGTGCTGGAAAAAAGGTCTATTTCCAGTCCAGTTTTATGGAACGCATGCTTCGGGTTGTTTTGAAGGACCTACAAGATGATACATAGGGGCCTACCTCTGTTAAACATACGTGATGACTAGCTTTTATGAACAGAACATCTATGCTGAGCATTTTGTGCCGATCAGTCTTTGACTATTATTATTATTATTATTACCGTATTGTTCGGACTATAAGGCGCACATAAAAGCCTATGATTTTCTCAGAAATCGAAAGTGCGCTTTATAGTCCGATGCGCCTTATATATGAATCAATTCTTCACTTGGGTTTTTAGGTTTTGTTCAGAATGTATTTACAGCTAATTTAGTGACACTTATTTGTAACTGATTTCTGATCGTAAATACGTTCCGAAATCAGTTACAAATCAGTTACAAATCAGTTGCAAATAAGTGTCACTAAGGCTATGTTCACACGGCTAATTTCAGAACTGATTCACGTCGGATTTCCGACGTGAATATGTTCCGAAATCAGTTGCAAATAAGTTGCAAATAAGCGTCACTAAGTGTGGCATGTTTTTCGCGACGGAATTACAATCCCCATTCTTTACATCGGGTGGCAGGACCATTGTAAATCCGACCGTATTGCGGCCGCAATCCGTGGCTGTGATACGGCACAGAAATATGTACATGTATTGACTTTTGTTACAACTTTACAAGTTGAGAGTTATTGTGAAAGTGTTGAATAAAGTTTGGCTTGCCGTCTGAGCTTTGTTTCATTTGATGTGCCGAGCCTTATAATCCGGAGCGCTTATATATGAACCAAGAAGACTTAACAGGCGCTCATTGATAATGCGCCTTATAATCCGGTGTGCCTTATAGTCCGAAAAATACGGTATTATTATATAGAGATTGGAACTGTCCTTTACACCATTTGTATATTTGTGTAAAATTACAAAATTATTGCTGCTTCCACTAGAAGAAGCTCATTTAAACACTATAATTACTTTAATGTATAAATCATATATAGTAAGCTATCAAAACCCATTAGTGGTAACTTCAGGTAGGCATAATCATATCATTGACTAAAGTGGTGTTAGATGATGGGAAAACATTTTTTTTTTTTTTCTAATCTCAGAGAACCAATTTAAAACTATTTTGCAGCAGGATAAAATGCATATAAACATTTCATCTTTAATCCATTTTCAAATGCATTATGAGATAATACAAGAAAAGTTACCTCGGATAAAGACAGAGTGAGAGACAGCATTCACATGGCATATTCATGCATTGCACAGATGGAGGATTTGTGACGTGCTGATGGGTACCTCACAGCTTAAATTATTTCTAATGACTGGCAAAACCGTTGGAATTACACCATGTGAGCATCATCTTGTCAGGGAAACCTTGTAAGAAGAGGGGGTTGTAAATCACAGTTTAACATTGACAGTCCCAGAAGCTAAACACTCTACACTCAGCTTGTCTGCAAGGGACCTGTCTAATCAAACAAAATTATTCAAAGAGGAGAACTTCCATCAAATTCTTCCAAACTGTCAAATGCAGACATATATTTTATATTTTAAAGTACTAAACTATACTTTGCGACCCATTCTTATATTCACATGCGCTAACTGAAGATAATCTAGTTATTGTCAACCAGAAGAGGAGATACTAGTGTTGTGTGATACATGTCTTGTTGGTATTTTTTTTTTTAAATTGATATCATGTTTTTGCGTAAAAAACTTTTTACAGTTTTTATAGCCCATATATGCCTTTTGTAGGCTTTTGTTATTTATATAGTTGGTATATAAGTGATTTCACATGACTGTCCACTGAATATAGGTTATTTATTGTCAACCAGAAGTCAATCTCTAAGTAATAGTATCAAACTTACAAGTTTTGAATGTTGTGCATAAAGTAAAACCTTGAGACAGAAAAGATATGTATAGAAAAAGACTTAACAAGCTACATATATCATTTGTCTCATCCATCAAAAAAGCCACAAAGCTCAAGGATAAGAAGGTACATTATCAGCACCTATTATATGGACAACTTAATTATCATGCAAGTAGAGCACTGAAGGTTATTGAATTGTCTCGTTCTTGCAGGTTCTTACTGTCGGAAAGAGACTGACAAATTGTCAATGTTGCTCCTGAGACACCAAGAATCATTTTGTTTCAGAGAGTTCTTAAAGAAGAATATATAAAGTGTATATTGTCCTGCTTTGTCTAGGAGTAAATATTAAGCAATTTATTTAAAAGCAAGACACCCCAATTAAAAAGTCTCTAAATACACAGTTTCTGTTTTATGCAGGATTCACTTTAGGAATTTCTTTTGTCAAAGAATATGTTGGGAAAGGTTGGTGGAAATTTGAGTATACAAGACTTACTGGAGATGCTTTCAACCAGTGCTATGATGGCCAGCCTCAAGTTCATGGATGTGTCCGTTATAAAACAGTCTTCTATCTGCAGACTGATGGAAGATGGTAATGTAGATTTCTTATCACTCATCAATTGTTGTAAATTAGTCTTCATCAGCCAGAGGCTGAGGAATCATATATATATGCCTTTTGTATGCCTACATGTGCTTCTCAAGTTATTGGCAGCTAATAATCCAATGGGCTGTAAGAGAACTAGGCATTTCATGAACAGTAATATCCAGTATTTTTCATATATCTGTTGTATTTAAAAATATCTGGCAATATGCAAACAGTTTATGTCCTCTATGTAACGGTCTGGACTGTAACGGTCTGGAGGTGGATCCTCTGGACCACCGCAGGCGATGGGGTAAGCCCGCACCAGGGAGTGGAATCTAAGTGGGTCCCGGTATTCACCAGATTTGTTCTTTTGGTTAGCTAGGACTTGAAAAATAGAATGCACAGTTTAACTCTCCTGTAAATACAGTAATTGTATCTGTATTTGTGTTGTATAGATCCTAAATATGGCATCTTAGCTACAAGTGTTATTAGAGGTTGGATTTAAATTTTTAACAGCAAGTGTAATGAGACATGCTCCAGCTCACTTCATTAGCCATTGGCACACTTACTTAGCTGATTGCTGTGGTTATGCAGCTTCCAATTCCGTCGTTCTCCTTCAGCAGGATCATATCTGGGTGAATGTGTACATGCCTCCCTGATGCCTTTAAGGACCTAAATCATGTCACGCAACTTTCCTAGTCCAATAACCTTTTACCTCCCCAAAAAATGTTAACAAAATTGTTGATACATTTTGTGCCATTTATTGTGTTTTGCCAAATGTTTTCTCAGGTTTGGCCATTTTATGATTACTGATCTGTTTATGATTGAACTCTACCTGTGAACTTTACCTGCCTTGACTTTCTGCTTGTAACCTGACTGCATCTCTGCTTGGGTAAAAGGGTGAAAATCAAGGGAATCCTTCTCAACGTGACTTTATGTCAGCAGTGGATCGTGGCTGATCCACTACTGGTCCATGACAATAGGTATCCTACTCAGTCTGTAAATTGTCTGCAAAGAAGTCTAACTTAACCCCTGAAAAAATAATCCTGCCCTCTGTGCTCTTGAACTAACTAATAACATAAACTTCACCCCTTGAAATAAATAATAATATCAACTTTGCCATATCAGTTAAATAAAGCTGTCCACTGTACCCCTTCAAAAAAATCTACTATGCCCGCTTATTTAATAATATTCACACTACTCCCTTAAATAGATACTAATGTACACTATGCCTACTTACAATACTTACATGCTCCAGGTTCTGTCATCTAGGTATGAAGATCTGACATATTCTGCTCAGGTCTAGTAGTTGAAGAAGTGCTAGGATGTTTTGTCTAGAATGGGAAAACTGTATGGTGAGAAAATGAGCTGAGGGCACTATTAAAATCATCACTGTCTGATTATGATTATTTAATTGTACTTACATCCCACAATTGAATCCAAAGGGTTAACAGGTCTAGATCACACTTCTTCCTGGTACCTCAAACCAGCTGGTATTTTAACAACTGGTTCAGAAGACACAAAGACTCTTGTGGGTTATGTGGAAAAAGGAAACCTTTATGTACACTTTTTAGTCTTTCTGACCACTTTGTACCATCTAGACCGCACTGCAGGATAAAAATAACTACAAACTCTGGTTTATGTTACTAATGATCATAGAGTTACCAAATGCTACTATACAATGAACAAATGTTATCACTGTACTGTTAATAGACAAATTCAGAATCCCAAAGCCAAGAATATCACTATACAAAAACCAAATAGCGACAAACCATGACCACATATTACCACCAAATAATGACTTAATAATACCACCATTCTGTTATTGAAGACAGCCCATTACACTATGACCAATATGATTACCCAACAGTGTCCATAAAGTGGTAGATACCAGTGTACACAGGTGCTCTGCAAACATATAAGTGACTAGAGTATAGTTATATCAAACAACTCACAGGTGATGTCTTTTCTAAGGGATTTATTGTTTTTCTATTCTCTTCTCTATCCAACCTAGAAAAAGATGACTTCTTCTCTCATGACTCTATTTAAAAATTTTACACAAAACATTTTTAACCCTACTTTTCCGCACAGCAGTCCCTCCCCTTTTCCCCTCCTTTACAAGTCCCCATTCATAGACCCAAATGGTAAAAAACCCATTTTTACTGTAAACAGTATTACTGCCTCCAGATGGCTATGGGACTCTTGTTTGTGCATCCAGTTTTAGTCTTCTTTTGTGTCCCCATATAATAGATAAGTAAACTCCTAACATAGTAGGTAGGTAGACTGCCAAATAAGGCACGTAAATAGATAGACCCCCTTTTATTTATGTAGGCCCCAATTAGGCAGGAAAAGGTAGATGACCCACTATTGGAAAGTTATAAAGGCCCTATAAGTTAGGTAGATATAGCTCCCCCTAATAAGTTAGGTAAGTATATAGGCCCTCCCATTTGGTACATATGTATATATGTCCTCCTATAAGTAAGTTGGGTATGTAAGTAGTGTTGAGCGATTTTTATCGACAAAGTTAAAGGGAAGGTTTTTTGGTGATCGAAATCTCCAACATGCGATAAATTTAAAGGTTAAAATCTTGGCATCATTATTAAGATTGCGCCTTTTTTGGCGTTCCTGTAATTTTGGCGGCAGCAATCAGATTTCAGAATGAGAGGGGGGATTGTGTGCGAGTCATGACTGGGGTGTGTATGGTTTTCGATTTGGGTGGAAAAAACAATGACCCCGTTTTTTCAAAACAGCGTTTTCCCGTTTTTGCCTCAGGTCTTCAGGTTCATTGGGATAGGGCCTGCTTTGTGTGGCCAAACAGCTCAGCGAAATTGTCTATTTCTGCCAGAGAAACCTCTCTATTTCTGTGATCCTTCCATTTAGTTGATTTGGGATTTGAAATTTTTTGTAGTTAGCTAGAGAATTTTAAAAACAGAATTACCACTGTAAAATTTCCGGGGGTGGGGGAAAGGGGGGGGGGGGGGGGGGTGGGGAAACAGAAAGCTCTACCTAAAAAAAACTGGATAAAGTTCACCAAGATTAGTGTGACTTTTTTTGGAATATTTTATTATTAAAAAGTTTGTTTTGAAAATATTTCCCGGATATTGGGAGCCTGAACTTATATTGGATAAACATAATTTTAGTAACGCGGTCCTTTGTTAGCTGCAAAA
>JAODAL010074393.1:0-14387 GCA_025379985.1 Phyllomedusa bahiana
TGATGACAGTGGGAATCTAAGACTGTTTGTTTTGCTAAATTTTTCAGTGAGAGTTACGTGGACACGGTAGAAGTCATCATGGAGTCTGGGAGAAGATGGAAAAGAAGAAGAGAAGGACAAACTCTTCAGAGGTGTCTCTGTAATTACAAAATGTAACTGCAGTGTAGAATCACGTTATACTTCTGCTGAGCTACATACAAACTAGTATCTACCAATTAGGTCACTGTATGACGACGTGTGGTATATGTCTTAGAGCTGTGTACCCATGTGGTGGTTAAGTTTGGTCATAGTCTGGCAGTTTTATTGATCCTTAAAGTGTATGTTTTGGGTCATTGGTTTGTGTCAGGAAGTTTTTAGTAACATTGATTGTCTGATGTATTTGCATCCATGTCTCGCGGTGGATTATTTGTGGACTTTATTTGTTAGGGGATTATACACTGTCAGGACAGCGGGTGAGATTTTTTTGAAAAAAGCAGATTTGTCAGGGTGCTGATTTTCAATGTGCAGCGTATGCTGAGGAACACTGGACGGGACTGTGTGGAATGTGCAGAAAAGTAGTCGACAGGAACAGAAGAGTTTATCTCTGTACGAAAATTACAACTCCGCAAGTTTCACAAGAGTGTCATGTGTTGAAAAAATGGCATGTGCACCCAGGCTACTCAGCAGGGCCGAGGCCCGGATTTTTGGAAACTAGCAAGCCCCTGGATGGGCGAATCGATTCTACTACCTGAGAGTGAATTCGTTTTTAGAATTTCAGGAAAACTTCAGATCTGAACGAAGTCGATGAGTTTGGGTACTTTGGTTAGGTGAAGGATTCGGTTAGTGAACGAATGTGGGCTTTGATTGATAAAATGGGTGCGAGACCATGGTTGTACATGGGGCAAAGCACTCGGGGTAGGAAGAAGGCATAGCCTGCATGAATGTGCAGGATGAAGCAAATCATGAGACCGGGGTGATTCTGTGAGTCACAGCACTATATAAGTGCCGGGGGCGCGACGCTGGAGCCTCATACCGATCTCACTGTATGACTAACTAGGGAAGTGTCTGACCGCCAGGCCTGATGGTTGCTGAAGAACTGATTTTTATACAGCGATTACTTGGTTGGGGGTGTCTCTCAGCTTGTCTCATGAGACTGATTTTTTATGTTTATTTTGATTTTTTTGGTGTATTGGATCTGAAGTCCAGTGCATCCTACATGCTTTAATTGCCGGTATTGCTTCACAGCACAATGTCTATGCCAAGGGGCATCACTTAGAATGTTCCTTGTTGTTATTCATTAAGACAGAAACAGGTTTTTATAATACACAAATACTCACTTCATATTTGGTTGCTCAATTTCTTTGCTTGCACACGCAATTTACATCCCAGGGTTAAATTACGCGTTGTTCGGTTTTGTTTGACTTCCAAGAAACAGTTTCTTTTTCACCGCCAAAAAGAATTTAACATTTCGCCTGTTGTATAATTCACAAGACGCGAAGGTTAATGTACAATTTTTCTCTTGTTGTGTATGTTAGCGTAGAGGAAAACACACGCAATTGTTACACGATACAAGCTAGTAGTTTCCTGTGCTTAATTCTTTTGCGCAATTTAATCCACGGGGTTAATTAAAGCGTTGTTCTGCTGCTGTTGTGAAATACAAGAAACCGTTCTTTGTTCACACCAAAAAATACAAATTTTTCCTGGATTAATTCACAAGCGAAGGTTAAGATTACAATGTTTTTCTCGCTTGTGTGTGTAGCGTAGAAAACAAGCAATGGTAACACGCTACAAAGCTAGTAGTTTCCGGAATCTCATATGACAATTCTGTATCGCGACAATTTACTTTTCCAAGGGGGGGAGTTAATTAAGCGTTGTTCTGCTTGTCTGTCTGTGACTACAAGGAAACGTCTTATTTCACCGCCAATAAAGAGATACATTTTTTGTAGAATAATCAGAAAGCGATGGTTAATTTACAATCTCCTTCTCTCTTGTTGTGTTAGCGTAGAAAACACGGACAATTGTAAAACGCTACAAAGCTAAGTAGTTTCCGGATTTCAAATTCGTTTGCGCGCAATTATCATCAGGGGTTAAATTAAGCAGTTTTTGTTATGCGTGTTGTACTCTCAGTATAAAGAATACACTTTGTTTTCACCGCCGCAAGAAGATAATTCTGTAGCATAATTCTATACCGAAGGTTAAAATTTAGGCTGGTATTTGGTGCATTTTTATTAAGTTATAAATACACGCCAGAAGAGTTTTCGATAACGGGCCCATACTCAATGGGTCAATTTGTTTCACTGCCCAGTTGTGGAGCGCTATGGTTAAAAAAAAAAAAAAAAAAAAAAAATAAAGCCATCGAGTATGTACCCAAGCTTTTAGTGGGTTCATGTTTGGAGTAAAATACAGGGTGTGGTATTTACTCTATATACAGATGTCTACTCATAACAGTATGTTGTACATTTTTGAACAAACAGTGATGTCAGACAGAGAAAAAGGTGCTAGCTCTTCACTAGCGAGTCGGCCAAGACGCCAAAACAATTTCATGTGAAGTCGTCAGCACAAGCAAGGTCTTATTGGGGACGTCGCAGCAGGGGTCAATCTACAAGGTGATGGCACACAACTGCCGCTGTATGCTGCGCGTTGTTACTGACCTGCAAACCAATGGTTCTTGATTGGTTTGACTAGGTCGCAACACTTCTCTCCAGTATGACAAGTCTGACAAACCCGATTCCAAGAGTCGGGTAGGGAAGCTCATCATTAACCCTTTGGTTCGGCATGGGCCGGGAGCGGGTCACAGCGGCCCTACCTTCTCACACCGCAATTCTGTCATCCAGGTTCCTCAGCCAGAGGATGAACAAATTTGAGGAGGGGCTGTCAGCAGCTACTTGGAGCTCGAAGAAATGGGAGCCAATTCCCTGGCATTCTTGCTCAGTAGGCGGCAAAGTATAGATGATTGAGAGTGGCATGAGTGAGTTCATATTGTGATGGGTCAAGCATCTGCCATTATCAAGACGGTGTATGAGGACAGCAGTGGATTGATGTAAAATACAAAATAGTGGATCGATGTAGGACGCATCTTTTGGGAGCAGAGCGTGTGAGGCAAGGGCTCCATCATCGGTTAGGAGAAGAAGGGCATCGGTCTAGCTTTGCGCCTGTCAGGCAGACAGGTGCAGCAGAAGTGGGTCGTGGGCGTTGACGTCAGCCTGGTGGATAGCTGCAGTGTGTGGTCGGGAGCCAATGACGGCCAAGGGGGTAAGAAGAAACCCGCTTCGCTGGATCCAACAAAAATGTAGCTGCACAGGGGTCCGAGCGAGTATACTTTGGTAAGTGTTATAGAGGAGTTGGGCAGCGGCGGCAGAGTAGTCAATCATGTGCGGAGCGTTGGGGTTTAAAATCCGATACTCGGCGTGTGGCGTTCTTTGCTCTATACACCGGAGGAGGCCGAATTTGGGTATATGTAGAATCTGTAAGCTGAAAGTGAATCAGCGTGCCCAGGGAAGCTTAACGGTTTGGCCACCAGTAGGCCCTACGTCAACACAGCAGCAAGATACACCATCACGGTGGCTGCGAGGCCAGAGAAACGGGGCTCAGGATGTGGTGGTCCATCTCGCCGCGCAGTACCAACAGCAGCAAGCTAGCTAGGCTCCAGTGGCTGCGCATGCCATGTGCAGCCAGTTCAAGGCTCACACACCTACCTCTGCTGAAGGGAAATGTTTCTATTTGACATCATCTCCTGGTCCAGATGCGCATGCTCTTCGATAATCTGGCCGGCATGCAGTAGTTTCAGCGCGGACGATGCAAAGAGCACAACAGTCTGCGTTCCACATACTTAAGGTGCAGAGCAGCTGACCGTGCTCCTGTCCAAGTTGCTTATACGGTATACCTTGCGAGTCCCTCTTTCCAATGGTGGAGTTCTGCACATTCAGGAGAATAAGGGCTTGTGCGAGCCGAGATGGAGAGTTCCTAAGCCTTAATTTCTTTTTCAAAACGGTATAAGAGTAAACGTACTCATAAACTAGTAGAAGCGATAGAAAGTGGTCCAGTCCTTATAGCTTTTTGGTGTTGTTCCAAAGTGCACAAAATGGCAGCTTGGCGGACGTCTGGAGCTGTAACTCTCCGGTCAGGGCAGTACATGTCTTTATGGCCACACCTCGTCGTGAATGTGCTGTCGGGCCCAGGACACCAACACACTTCGAAGTGAGACGCCGCTTTCTCTTCCAGTTGTCAAACTGCTGCTCCTGCGCCAATGTCCGCCTCTCCTCTCTCCTCCCACATCTCAACCACACCTGTATCAGCCTCACACAGTACGCTCATCATACAACATGTGTAGGGCACAGCAGGTGTCACGCAGTTTACACCGTGGTTGCATCGGCGAACGAAGTCACACAGGGAGGAATGTCCGTAGTCATGCAAGCAAGAATCGATTGTCTTGGCTTTTCTCGCGCCAACTGTCAAATCGGAACCATGGTGACGGACAATGGGCAGGATACAGGGGTGTCCGCGCTGCACGTCGGAGGGATGGTTCCATGTCCCTGCATGGCGCCTCGTGTTCAATTGGTTGCTGGATTATCGGGTTCGCCTGATAGTCTCTTTTCCTACCCTCGAGCCTGTCGTTTACTTTTGAAAACATTTCTGACATAAGGGTCACCGAGAAATGAACTCGTGCATTTGGGGCATCTTTATCGCTCCTTTTAAGTTCAGAATGCGGAGCAGGAAAATCTTTTTGCTAGGCCTCACTGGAGCGTTTTGCCATTGCTGTCTTGACACGGTTCCACATCCCCCAACACACTTGATATGCGTTGTTTCCAAACGTTGGAATTCTCCAGACTGCAACAGTATGGACGACAGAATGAAACAGAGATAAGGGCCAGTAATGATTTTTGATGATCAGGCAGGAATAGAAGTATTCCTTTGCTAACTATTGTGTCAGCCTATAAGTGCAGCCTCATGCCTGTGGACACCCTGCCAGTTTAGTTACGTGGCGTTATTAGTCTCTGTCGCCAGGATTACGGGATGAATAACGTCATTCAATGATTCTTGTACTGGAACAGCTGCTGAGAAATCTGTTCTGGCAGGGGACTGGAGATACGGTTGTTGACTAGCGTCCTTGTGGCACATGAGTACGGTGGGGTCTCGAAACTGGAGGAGGAGGAGGAGGACATTGGAGCAGACACAGAGAGCATTGTCTGGTGAAATGAGTGGATTTATCTACCAGGGTCGACAGTAGAGAGGAGCAGGAGCAGTGGAGGAGGTGGATTCTGATGGCGATGAGGAAGACGAGGCAGAACTCCGAAAAAGCACGTGGCAGTAATACAGTGTAATGGAGGCAGGAAGACCTCGGAAGATCACTTGTTTGCCAGATGGGCGCGCAGGCCATGCTTATTTGACCTGGCTAGCTGAAGTGAACGCGAATAGGTCAAGCGCATCGCAGTGGGATGATTTGGTCTCTCCCCTATGGGACCTTCGCTACGGTCCTCAAAAATGGGAGCCTTTTGTCCCAGCATATTGAGAGGGAGGACAAACTCAAAATACTATGGGAAATCTCTGAATCAAGTGGGCCGTGCCATTATGTGCGGCATTCGTCCCGCTCATGACTTAGTTCTGACCAGGGGCGTTCCTCAGCGTCACGTAAGTACTGCCGCGGCTGTGGGGGAAGTTGGGGGGAAAGGAAGCAGACCAGCCTATCAGCAGTAACCCTAGTGGAGTTCATGATGAGAGCTTCCTTCACCGCCTAGAAGTAGAGAGGGTCCGTCGCAGCAGCTGCGATGGATGGAGCAGTCCTGAACCAACAGGTGGTGGGTCCTACTCTGAGACAGCACTCTGCACCTCCAGTTAGAAAATCCGCCTGGGGACTCTAATGGGCAGCCAAAGATGGATGTGTGTCCCCCGCAACTTTGCAGAGGTTTGCAGTGGATGATGTGTCCTGCGAGCACGGACGTAGTGTGGGCCTCAGAGCGGAGGTCAGAGCGGCTGGGGCCATCGTTACCCAAGGAGAACCGCTTGTTAGGACAATGTGGAACGACTGACTTTGTCAAGATCGAATCAGGCGTGGATTGGCCACAGGATTTCCACAACAGATGCCTTATGCGTCAGACATACATCAGCAGGACGCCTCACCTAAAAACTGTGGAAATGAGTACTGATCTCAAGACTACTGCCTAGCCAAATCTTGACTGCAGACCACCCGCCTGATGACCACACATCTGCTGACCATTTCTCCATTCTGCCAACTAAATCTTTTACCAGGACTGGTATTGCCTCAACACTCTCACACTGTGTCTATTGTGCACTGTCTCGACCTCATGTTCTGATAGTGGCTGCTGACCGGGTGCTCCACACTGTGTACATTGGTCACCACTCGTGGCCACTCCTACCTTATGTTTTTCGCCACCTCCAGAATGTCATTAGGGCCATCTGTCTGACCTCATTGCTGATGTGCGCGACCTCCACACCTTGTTGTCATTGTCCACTCTTGTGGCCTACTCCTGTTTTTGCCACCTCAGAATGTCTTGTGCACATGTTTTCTGACCCTCATGCTTGCTCCTGCTGGCTGCTGCCAGTGGGGGGGGACTACACTCATGTGTAACTTGTCCCATCTGTGTGGTCCTATTGTTTTTACACCTATCTCCAGGAATGTGATTGGTTGACACTGTATCTGACTCATGCTGCCTGTGGCTGCTGCGTGACTACACATGTGTCATAGTGTCCCATCTGCGGCCTGACATTCTGTTTTTGCCACACCGAATGTCATTGTGCCAGATGCTAATGACTCTCATCTGCTCGGAGACTTAGCAGCACGTCATTGGCATGCCTGACCTCATGACTGATGCCCAGTGAACTACAACTCACTGTGTCATTGTGCCATGCAGACCTAATGCTGTGCTGCCGTGACTCTACACACTGTGTATTCGTTGCCACTGTATCGACCTCATTGCTGTCTGCAGTGGCTGCTGCGATGTCTACACACTGTGTCACTTGTTGCCACTGTCTGACTACATGTCTGTTCCTGTGGTGTGCGTGACTACACACTGTGTCATTGTCGCCACGTTCTGTCGGCACTACTTGTTTTTGCACACTCCTCCTCAGAATGGTTCATTGTTCACTGTCTGACTATGCTGCACAGCTAGTGTTGCTGCACGTGACCCTACACACTATCTGTTCTATTGTGCACTGTCTGCTCCTGTGGCTGCTGTGGCTGCTGACGGTGACCTAACCTCTGTTCATAATTTTTGTGCCCATAAAACCTGTCTGAACCTCTTGCTGCTCCTGTGGCGGCTGCCGTGCACTATCACACTGTGTCATTGTGCACTGTTGACCTCATGCTTGCTGCCTGACATGTGCATCACACTGTGTCTTTGTCCCACTCTTGTGGCGCTATACTCAGTTTTAGCACCTCCAGACATAGATTGTGTCAATGTTCTGACTTCATGTGTCGTGGCTGCTGCAAGTGACTAACATGTGTCATTGTGCCAACTGTCTAATGCAAGCTGTCATGTATGGATGCTGCCGTGACCTCCCACACTGTAGTCATTTCCACTCTGTGGTACTTCCTGTTTTTGCCACCGTCCCAGAATGGTCATTGTGCACATGCCTGGACCTCATGCTGTGCGTGACTACACACTGTGTCATTGTGCCACTGCTGACCACATGACTGCTGCTGCGTGACATACCATAGAGTCATTGTTGCTACAGTCTGACCTCTTTGCTGCCGGTGACCTTCACACTGGTCATTGTGCCCATGCTGATCCTTAGTGCTGTGCCGGGATCACTACACCACTGTGTATTGATGCCACTGTCTGACCTCATGTGTTTAGCTGTGGCCTGCTGCTGTGCTACACCATGAGTTTGTCATTGTGCTCATCTGTCTGACCTCATGCTGCTCGATCTATGGCTGCTGCTTGACCTAGAGTACTGTGTGTCACTGTTCACTCTGTGGCTACACTCCTTTTTTTGCCAACCACCCTGACAGTCATTGGGCCACTCCATATGACTCATTTCTGCTGTGGCTGCGCATTCACTCCCACACTCTGTCACAGATGTTGCCACTGTCGCCATCAGCTTGTTTTTTTTCCATCTGTCGCTCGCCATTGTTTATCAGGAACCTTCCCCATCCAGTTTTTTTGGTCATTTGCCTCTGAATTGCCCCGAATTTTTTATGGTGAGAAGGATTCTAAGAGCGTGGGCGGGGTCAGGTGCGGTGTCATACCTACAAAAACAAACTTGTCAGAATCCAATCCACAGCTCCTCAGCATTCTTTAAGCATGGCACATCGTTTACAGCTATGCAGGCTTTTGCAAGTGGAAATCGCTGTTTTTAACGTGATTCGTGTCCGGAAGTAATTCGAACGAATTTATTTTCTTGCTAGAAATTTCGACGAAACGAATGTGAGCGAATGAGAGATTACGGGAAATTGCCCATCTTTTAGTCCGTATTAGTGTTGAGCGATGCTTTGGCTATTTCCAGAATCGATTCTGATAGTGGCCGCAATCGCGCTAAGTTTATATAATCGATACTACACCTGATCTGCTTATGCTCGATGCACATTAAAGTTATGGGAGATAAACAACACTTTTACCATATATTACCACCCTCACAAGCTGGAGCAGCTGAAATTAACACTCACAAAGTAAATGGATTACGTGCTAATCTAGGCAAACACACTAAAGGTTCATAAAAAAAATTAGTCCAGAAAAAAAAGTCACAGGACCATATTTACTTATCCTTTCTATGTACCACAGCCTGACCCTTTAAACTGCATCCCCCACCAATTAAAAAGTGTCCAGATGGCAGTTATGATAGAACACATATCGTTACTTGAAACTCTGGACATTGAATTATCTATCCTGTACTGCGAACGCACAGCATTGGAGCCCAAACTCACCTGGTCGCAGAATTTAAAAAGTTGCCGGAAAAGAGGAGTTTTCAAACCACCATTTTCGTTTCACTGACATTGAGCTTATACCTGTCCTGTGGCCACAGATAGAGCCCCAGATGTACCTGCCTGACCCCCAATTTAAAAAGTGCGCCTAGAAACAATGCGTACTTTCCACCCACCATTATATTTGGGAACTGGACATCGATGACTGTCTTGGCCTACAGCATGAGTCACACAAACCGTGCCTCGCCCCCCATATAAAAAGTAGAGCCGGAAAAGGAGAATTTAAACCACCTCTCTTTTAAGTTGGCTGACGCATGACTATACTGTTCCGGGGCCACAGATGAGCCCCACAACTGCATTAACCCATTTAAAAGGTGCCGGAAAAAGGAGTCTTTATCGCCACCTCATTTTAGTTGGACTAGGACCTTGACAATATACTTTCTGGGGCACCGCGTATTGTAGCCCTAAAATGCATGAACCCCTCAAATTAAAATTGCGAAAAACGGTGTGACTTTAGACATTTAAGATTCATGCGACACTTGCTTACTGTTGGGCCCGCAGAGCCCTCCAAATGCCATACCCCCCATATTAAAACCGTTGGAAAAAGGAGTCAGATTAAACACCCGGTCAAGTTGCCCTGGACCATGACTATACTGGTCTCGTGGCCACATCCATGAGCGCAAACCTGCATAAGCCCCCCACATTAAAAAGTGTGGACAAAAGGTATTAGTTTGAAACACTTATTTTCGTTGAAATGGACATCTGACTATACTGGTCTGGGCCGCATGAGAGCCCGCACCTGCATGACCCCTCTTCATTTTCAAAAGTGGGTGCAAAAGGATATCAACCTACCATTGTATGTGAAGGACAATGACTATACTGTCTGGGTCAACAGCATGTAGCCCCAAAACTTGAATGTCCCCCACATTTAAAATGTGCCGTATAAGGAGTCTTTCAACCAACCATTTTTAGTTCATCTGGACATTGACTATAATGCTCGGGGCAACAGAATGACCCAGGGCCCGGATATAGAAGTGGGTTGCGGTGTGAAATCAGGTGGCGTTCGTCCATCAATTACACGCTAGGTTAAATTGCCTGATGACCGACTTGTTAGCAAACCGCAAAACTGTAGTGATGAAGCAGCGATGCAGAAACGCGGAAGTGTGTGAATCAGCATTCAATCAGTAACAGTCATACTGTGGAGTCAGCGGTGGCACCTCGTATGAGATGTGGACACTTGAGCTTACTGTTGGAAATATGGTGGTTCACCCTCCTTGTTACCACCAGGCTGACCTTTATCTTGCATTCTTTTTCTACATTTTTATCATACGTGTCTGGAGGAAATGGTCTATCTGAGATCTTTGTTTCTGTCGTTGCATCTTCCATACTCATGTCTTGAGTAACACTCCATGTCGGTAAGTATTTCCTGTACCTCTCCTTGTACTCAGAAGGAAATTTTTTTAACAGCTTTTTTTGTCCATTGAAGTGTCTTTAGTACTTTATTTAGGGAAAACACATTTTTAAAATAGGAATGGAATTCCCACGCTATTGTCTTTGTTTCTCTTTATTTCAGTGTATTAAATGGGTTTGTCTCTCAATACAGGGATTGATAGCTATGTTAATAGCATTTTGCACAAACCAATGTTTCATTTTGCATAATATCGTCGTGTCCAATTAAACAGTCGTCCTACTCTATTCTGTTTCTGATCAGACCATCACCCCTTGCGACACTCTTGGGCGACAATTGTCGAAGAACCAAAATGTCTTGTTAGAAACAACATTGCATTTAGAATAGAGTACTGTAGTATAGTGCATGTCCAGTCACAATGCGCCCTCAAAAAATTGAGTAACGCATGACCTTGGATCCCACGTTGGACAATTAGTGAGAACAACATGGTCATGTTTAGAAACAACATTTTTTAGAATAAGACCTGTAAGTCTTGCTTGCATGTCCAGCAAATGTGCCCTCAAAATTTTACAAAGCATGACGCTTTATGATCACTTTTGGTCAATGTAACGAAAAATGTCTGTTAGAAACCAATCATTTTTTTTTATTACATAGGACTGTAGTATTGCCTGTATTTCAACAGCGCATTGACCCAAAAAATTATAAAAAACTGAACTTCTCAGCCACGGTTAAAAATTGTGATGGGAGTGAGAAATTCCACTAGAAGCCACACTTTAGTTACAAATGACAGAATATTGCTGTATGTTCATGCTACATGACCCAAAAAAATATTAAAAATCTGACTTCGACAACTATTATAAACACGTTTATCTTGAGAAATGCCATGAAGCACTCTTTCAGTTCCAAACATGGACCAATATTATAGCTGTATTAACAGACACAACCTGACCCAAAAAAGTACTAAATCTAGTACTTGTCGCCACTATATCTAAAAATATTGTGAGGGAGAGAAGCCATTAGAAGTAATTTCTCGTCAAAGGACCATGGTGTTTATTGCTTTATCTCACATCAACATGACTCCACAAAAACCATTGCACAATGCTCGAAAAACTTCTTGAGCAAAAGTGAAGTGTGAAAATGGAATATGGTGTTGTATGAACCCTTGCTGTCTTTTACCAGTCTCTCACAGCGCAAACCAGCAAAATGAACTTTTGAAAAAGAGAATAACAATTGCAGTACAGAAATTAATCATAATATGTGTGTGTGTTTCACTGAGGACCATGTCAGTTTGAAAAGGCATGTGGAAGTAGTGGGCATATAATTGGTGACCTCGGCAATTGGGGGACAACTTCATTCGAGATAGTATAATGCCTGAGTTAATCTTGATGAAAGTCAAAACGATCACTATTATCTGTGGAAGATAGCGGATGCGTTTGTATGTGTAATGACTAGCCTCCAGCTGTTCTATGGCTATCCTAATAGTAGTAGCTATTGTATAACGACTACAGTGGACTTCATTTTGTCAGTTGGTTTAATAATTCAGTTTTTCATTGGATCTAGATAAATATTGGCCTCCTGTAGTAGTTCTTTTACATAATGGGATTAATCATTAAGAGCAAGTTTAAACATTGCAATCAGCAAGAGAAATTAAATGTTTTAACTGGATGGTGTGTTCTCAAGGGTGGGAGGGGGACGGTTAATAGAAATGGGCTTCCTACTAAAGCCATGTTGTTTTTCAGCTGATCGTGAGGCTCATCTCACTCGAGAGGCTTGTGTATGGGTTCCATCACACTAAATTGAACCGTTTCCGATTAATTGATTGGTAGAACAATGTAGTTCTTGTCTAAGATTAGTGTCAGAGGTGGGTACGGGCAGTATGATAAACTATTAATTCTAATTGAAATGTAAGTTTCATTTGGATTAGAACTGTGGCATTAATGTTGACTTAACAAGTTGGGGAGCATCGTCATACTATTGTGACAGGATCTTTTGTGGTGTTTTGACCTTGTTTCATGTCATTTTGGAT
Organism: Phyllomedusa bahiana; assembly: GCA_025379985.1. NCBI lineage: Eukaryota > Metazoa > Chordata > Amphibia > Anura > Hylidae > Phyllomedusa > Phyllomedusa bahiana. The sequence goes on from JAODAL010074393.1 coordinate 12,292, forward strand.
GTATGGTTGTACTTTTGTAGTACTCTGTAATAAAATTTTTTGTAGAGAAATGGATTGTCTGTTTCTGTATCTGAATCTGAAACTAAACTAGGTGGGTTGGTGTAGCCAACTTCTGCCAATAGAGCTTTGAATCTTGCCCATCCGGCTACTATTTCTTTTGCTTGTGTTATCTTAGGTTTTGATCATAGATCTGGACTTTTCAATTTTTCAGTTTTCTGGTGTTCCGGTGAGATTTTATTCATTTCTTTTGTCCTTTAGTGCATCAGTTCTTATGAGAGTGTAGCTACTTGGAGTTATTCATAGCAGTGTTCAACTTTCTGTGTTTCCTTGATAATTGTTTGAAGTGTATTTGATAGTTAAGACAGTTAAATCATAGAAACATTTATTTTAAAAATATTCTAAAATGTTAACAGTATTCAGCATTTTCTTTTGAAATAAGTTGGTTGTCATGGGGAATTAGCCCTAGGATGTGCGTTTGTTTGATATATATATTTCACATAGAGTAATAAAACAGAGTAATTAATGTAATAAAACCAAGTACTTTTGGTTATGTAGTGTTCACAGTGTGTGCAGACTGCTCCTTGGCGGTATTGTAAAGTTCATTCGAATGTGGACTTATAAAAATATTGGGAGTTGTGAAGCAGAAACAGTATCTGCGACATATGAAGATAATGTCAATACAAACATGGTGATGCAAAAAGGGAAATATGGCACCCATCATACTTTTGTCATTTAAAACAGTGAATATTTAAAGGCCAAAAAGAAAAGAAATACAAAACAAAAACACAAAAATAAAAAAAAAAGAAAATATCATGTGTTACATTGTCTTAGACAGTTTGAGCCATGCGCTCCATTAATGTAGGCAAAAACCTCATTCCGTTTCATTCCTTGACCCAGTGGTAATTTTTTTCCCTTCTCCTTTTCAGCCCCCACATCTTTAAAAGGGATTCTTTTTTTAAACCCCTTGCCTACCCCCTTTTCATGCTCTCCCTCATTTTCCCCTTTTCATTAGTCCTTTACTGCAGCATATATTTTACTGATTGGTTTTTAAATATTTACATTTTCTTTGAGATATTTTAATTTTTTTTGCATGGGCACCTAGGGCCTCATGTATGAAAAAAAAATAGTTTCCTTAATTTTTTTTAGAGCCCTCTTTTACCTGTCAGATTCTTGTACATTAAAAATTTTTTTCCTTTTATATTTTTTTCATTTAAAAATGGACACCAATTTTCATATAACCCATTTTGTCCTTTGTTCTTTGGTGCAGTAGTTTGCCTAAAATTTGATCCTGTTAATAATAAGGCTATGTTAAGGTTATTTGCGGGGGTTTAAATTTCGCCCCCCAATTACGCCGTGGGGAAAGGGGGGGGGGCGGGGGGGCGGGGCCTGACCTCGCCGGGCCCTTTTATATCTTATAGCGGCCGTATACGCCGCTAGAAAAAAGCTGTACTTTTCCCCCGCGGCGGATTTTGGGCAGGGAGAGGAGAGTTATCCCTAGTTCCTATTGAGACTGGGATTCCGTAATGCTGGGGTATTCCGCCGTAATTTGCGCATACGCGTGTAATTACGGACTGAAATAGTTCCATTTTAAGCCGTGTGAAAATGCAAAAATATATAAAGATATTTTTTTTTTATATAGCACCAACTATTCCGCGCATTTTTTATTTAGAGGGTTTAATACAGACATTATAATTAAAAGAACTTCGATGAGACCAGTGTGAGGACCCTGCTCGCGGAGCTTTTTTTTACTTGTCCTCTATTTCTATTGTAGTACATGATATTTAGTTTTTGTATTATTTTTTTTTTGTTTTTTTTGTGGGGTTTGTATTATTTTATGTTTCTTTTAATTTGTTAAGTAATATTTTCCATTTTACATTTTATTTTACTTTTTTTTTCCCTTTTTGTGTCAGCAGTATTTATGCCTATTGATAGTACGCTATTTATCTTTATTGTGTGATTATCAGTTTTATGCACGGGAAAGACTATGTGCTTCTTCTTTGCATTTTTTAGTATTTTTTTTGGATTATTTACCCTTTTTTCATGTTGTGGTGTTATACAGTTTTAGTTCGCTGTGTCTTTGATTCCCGATGAATCCC
>JAODAL010074394.1:0-14387 GCA_025379985.1 Phyllomedusa bahiana
AAATTGACTTTTTATTACATTTTATTGTTTGCGGATGAACAAAAATCACAATCCTGTGACGCTTTTTGGTTTTTTTTTTTTTACACGTTCACCATACGGGTTAATTAACATGACAGTTTTATAGGGCGGGCCCGTTATTTAAGAGGGGCAAATTTTCCCCAAAAATTTCTTTCTTTCACTTCCCAAATTTTCCCGGGCAAAAAATAACTTCTTTCCAATTCCTTCGGCACGAATAACTTAAAAAAAACATTTTTTTCCCAGGCTGCAAAGAGCCTGCGGGGTGCTGTAGAACTTTGCCATGTTTAAATAGGGCAGAGGAGTTTGGGTTTGGTTTTAAAACAATGTTGTTTTTTTCCAGTAGACCCCCCACATGACACCCCCGCTCTTAAATCGTTTCACTATAAAATTCCCGGGCATTTAAGGGGGCAAAACTGCCCAAAAAAACTGAAGGGGGAAATTTTTGCCTGAAAAAGTCACCCCAAGAAAGCAAAAAAAAAAAACAAGCTGAGAGCCCCAATTGGCAACTTTAGTGACAGAGTGTGGGGGTGACGGCGGCACCCAAAGCAGCATGGGGCCCAGAAAAGGTGGCAAAATTGACTTTTCGTAGGGGGGCCCAAAAAAAGGGATTGGGCCACAAGGGGCCCACAATGCCCAACAGTGTGTAGGCCCACGGCGCAGCCACAGCAGAAAGCATGAGGCCCGACAGTGGCACAATGACATTCTGGAGGTGGCAAAAACGGGAAAATAGGCCCCAAAAGAGGGGCAAAAATGACACAGTGTCCTAGGTCACGGCAGCACCCCCCGAGGCGCCCAGTGGCACAATAAACATTCTGGAGGGGGGCAAAAACGGAAAAGGCCAAAGAGTGGGCACAATACACAGTTTAAATTTTGACAGCATCAACAGCAGAAAGCAGCATGAGGCCCAGACAGTGGCACAATGACAGAGTGGGGGCGGGGGGTGGAAAATACCAGTCCCTGGAAAGGAGGGTTTTGGGTGGCAGATGGAGAAACTGCACAGTTTGTGTGGCAATCAGGCGGGGGGGCATCAAATAGTGGCTGAGCAGGTATTTTGAACCCAGACTCTTTTTTCTCAAAATTTTTGGGTGGGGCGTCATGGCAAAGTAGCCCTGAGGGGGGGGGCCTAAGGCATTGGTGTGTGGAAATCCTGGCCGATCCACGCCGTTTCTTTTTTTGACAAAGGCCATTCTTCCACATTTCCCGTGGCCAACTTTTTTTCCCCCCTTGGGGGAAAACGATGGCCCCCGCCCACTGAACACCCGCTCTGATCCAACATACTGGCCGGGAAAGGACAGTTTCACCACTGCAAACTCGGCAATTGGGGCCACACATCCAGTTTGGCGGGCCCATATTCCCAATCATCAAACTGGGGTGGCAGAGTCTGCCCCAAGTAGGCCACCACCTTTTGGTTTCAGGGACTGCCCCAAAGGCCCCCCCCCCCCGGGCGCTGCTGCTGCTGGGGGACTACCCTCCCCACTGGGGGGTGAAGGAAGCTGCTCATCGGTGACCCCAGACTTGGGTTAATGTTTGTTTGGGAGCGGGGTATTTCCTCCCTAACCCCCCCCCCCCCCTTTTCCCCCAAACCGTGGCAGAAAGTACGAAACGCTAAGGAACCCCCCGGTCAGACCTGGGGGGGGACAAAGCCGCAAAATGGCGGCCCAACTTTTAAAGGGGGTTTTTCCCCTATAGTATTTGAGTTTGTCCTCCCTCTCAATAGCGGGAAAAAAGGCTCCCATTTTGGACCGGTACCCGAGGGCCAATAGGGTGGAAGAGCCAGAAGTCATCCCTCTCCCGGAGGGCTGCTATTGGGCTGCACTACCCAGGCAAATAAGAAATGCTGCGGGCCATCGCACAATGACTCCGAGGGGGCCCCCCGCCCCCCATTTCCACTGTATACGCCCACGGGCTTGGGGGGCACTGCCTCGTCTTCCTCATCTCCATCCACCTCCTCCACGGCTCCCCGTCCCTCCTCCCTTGTCACCTGGAAAAATCCACTCAATTTTACCGACAATCTTCTGCCCAATTTTCCCCCTCCTCCTCCTCCATTTCCCGGGCCCCACCGACTCATTTTGCCACAGATGTATCCAAACCCCCTCCAGTCCCCGCCCCCCAAAAGATTTTTCAGCATCTTTTCCAGGACATGAAGCAGTGGAATGACGTTATTCATCCCTTTGTCCCCCCGGGGACGACAAATAAAATCGCCTCCCCCGAATGGCCTCAAAAAACGGCAGTGTTTACACAGAACGCCACTGGTGACCCTCAAAGTTTTTACGGGGGAGTACTTCTGTCTTCCGGGCATCAAAAAAAAGGTTAAAGGGCCTTTTTCTGTTCATTTCAGGGCGGTCCAACATTTTCAGGCTTTGGGAATTCCAAGGGTGGAAAAAATCCAAATCAGAGTGGGGTTTTGGGGGGGCCGTTCCTGCCGCTGCAAAATCGAGGAGGGTTTCCTGGGTTTGTACAATGGATAAAGGGGCAAGCACAGTTTCCCCGGCCCATTTTTAGAATGTCCGGGAAATCGGTGGAAACTTTAGGGAACTTTTCACAACCAAAAAGAACACCCGGGGCCATGTAGGGCGCAAGGACCCCTCCCTCCTCCGGGGCAAACGCGGGCACCATGTTTACTCCCATTGTCCCGTCCCTATGGGGCCCATTTGCCCGTTTGGGGCGGGGAAAGCCACAACCCTCGATTTTTTTGCTGCATGACGCAGCAGTTTCCCCCCCTCTGTGACTTCGTTCCCCCGAGGCAAGCCAGTGTAGAAAAAGCGTGACAAAACCGGGTGTGGCCCCAACACATTTGGGATGAGGAGCAGTACTTGTAGAGGGTGAGATGGGTTTGGGGGGGGAGGAGGGGGACATTGGCGCAGGGGCAGCAGTTTGCAACGGGGGGGAAACGCGTCTCCTTTCCAATTTTTTTGGTGTGGGCCCGGGGCCGGGAAACACATTCACCCCTGGGCCTAAAGGACAAAGAAATGGCCCTAAACCCTAGTTACAGCTCCAGACCCTCCGTGCTGCCGTGCACCTTGGAACAAAAACCCAAAAAGCTTAAGGACTGGGCCCCCCCTGTTTACATATTTATGAAGTGCTGGTAAATGCCCTTTTTTAAAAGAAATTATGGGTTGGGAAATCCCATCTCGGGTTTTGGGACAAGCCAATTTGTTCCTGATGGTTGGGAAGCCACCAATTTTTAAAGGGGGGGAAAATGCAGTACCCAAAAACTTTGGCAGGACACGGGCACTGCTGCACCAAAAGGGTGGGGACGCATACGTTTTCCCCCTTTGCAATCGCCTCGCTGGAAAGAATGCTGGGCGCATGAGTTTGCGGGGAGCAGAGCATCTAGAAACCCGGGGGATTAAAGCCCAAAAAAAAACAGCTTCCTTTTGAAGGGGGTGGAGCCCCTTTACTGGCTGCAAAGGTGGATGGGGGGGGGGGGGGGCTGGGGGGGGCCGCGGGGGGGCCCCTGTGCTGCAGCTGTTGGCCGCGGGGGCAGGATTGGGCCAAACCCCATCTGAGCCACATTTTCCCCGGCCCCCCGAAAGGGACGCGCATGTGTTTTAAAAAGAGCCCCTGGTCCAACGTTAACTCCCGGCCACCTTTATTTTCCCGCTTACAGATTCTACATATACCCATATTCGCTCCTCCCGGTGTCTTAGCAAAGAACTGCCACACCGCACCGAGTATCCGAAGCGGGTTTGTTATACCCCGTGGCAGATTGGCTTCCGACTCACACCTGCTGCTATCATGCTGACACTCACGGCCACACGACCCACTTGCTGCTGGCGCCGCTGCTGATGCGCAATGCTGACGCTCTCTTTCTCCTGACGATGATGAAGGCCTTGCCTCACCTCCGGCTCCCAAGTGCGGACGCCTACATCATCCAGCAATTTGTTTTCAAATCGTCACTGCTGTCCTCATTCACCACCGTCTGGTATGCAGAGGCTGAACCCCTCACACAATGGAACCTCCCATGCCACCTCAACATCTATACTTTAGTCCGCCTACTGCAAGAAGCAGGGGATTTTGCCGCATACTTCGCTGCCGTAGCTGCTGACTGCCCTCCTCAACATTGTTTCAACCTCGCTATATAGTGGCGCTGAGCCCATACCAAATAGGTAGATCTCTGGCTGAGGGAACCGGATGGACAAAGGCGGTTGAGACAGGTGGAAGGCGCGACACCCTCCCGGGCCATGGCCAACTAAGTGTTTGGTGTCTGACTTCCCTACCGACTCTTGGCTGGGGTTGTCAGATTCATCTGGGAGGAGAGTGGAGACCTAGTCAACCAATCAAGAAACCATTGGGTGCTAGTCCAGTACAGACGGCCGCTAGATGACAGCGGCAGTTGTGGCCTTCACCGAGTGACCCCCTGCTGCGATGTCCCCTTCTGTGCTGTCGACCTGCTCAGAATGTTTGTGCCTCTCCACTCGCAGGTGAAGAGCCTGCCACCTCTCTGTCTGACATACTGTTTGTTCTAAATGTACAACACTGTTTGATGAAGAATATCTGTATAAGAATAAATACACACCCTGGTATTTGACTCCAAATGAACCCACACAAGAACTTGGGTAACCTTGGATATAAATTGCACTCTCACAAAATGGGCAGACAAAATTGACTTGTATGTGCCGAGTTAAAAACTCTGTGTATTTTAAACTGAATATAAAAAGCACAAACAGGTTAATTAACTTCGGGATATGAATTATGCTACATTACTTTCTCTGTGGCTGTGAAAAACAAAGTTTTCTTTACTGAATACAACTCTGCATAGACAACGCTTAATTTAACCCCTTGGATGTAATTGGCAAAAGATATTGAGCAACCAGAAACTACTAGCTTTGTAGCGTGTTACAATTTGCGGTGTTTCTAACGCTACACAACAAGAGAAAAAATTGAGTAATTAACCTTTGCTTGTGAATTATGGTACAGGAAAGATTGTAATTTTTGGCGGTGAAAAAGAAACGGTTTATTTTTGTCAACCACAGCAGAATAACAATGCTTAATTAACCGCCTGGATGTAAATTGCGCAAAAGAATTAGCAACCAGAAACTAGTAGATTTGTAAGCGTGTACAATTGCGTGTTTTTCTACTCTACACAACAAGAGAAAAAATTGTAATTAACCTTTTCTTGGTGAATTATGTACAGAAAATTTAATTTTTTGGCGGTGAAACAAAGACGTTTTATTTATGTCACCACACAGAAAAACAACGCTTTAATTAACCCTGGATTAAATTGCGCAAAAGAATTGGGCAACCAAACTTACTAGCTTTGAGCTGTTACAATTGCGTGTTTTTTACGCCGACACAACCAAGAGAAAAATTGTAATTACCTTCGCTGTGAATTATGCTACAGGAAAAATTTATTTTTGGCGTAGAACAAAGACGGTTTCTGAGTCACCACAACAGCAGAACAAACGCATAATTAAACCCTGATTTAAATTGCGCAAAAGAATGAGCAGCCCAAAAATGAAGTGGTATTTGTATTAATATAAAAAAAACGCTGTTTCTTAAATGAATACAACAGGAACTGGCTTATATCCCCCTTGGATATTCAGATGTCTGTGAGCAGATATATTAAAAATGTATAATGTATAATGCAGCTGCAGCTGACGCACACGGACTTCAGATCCAATAACCCCACAAAATCAGAAATAGAACTTTTAAGAAAAGCAGCCCTCGAGACAATGAGAAAACCCCAAAAAAAACGCTTTTAATAAAAACCATTTCCCCATAACAGCTATCACAAGCAGCAGCCCCTTTCCCCTGATCAACAGTGAAAGGGGAATGGGTTTCCCAGCGTCGCCCCCCGGAATTATATAGTGCCGGTAGGGCACAGAATCCCCCGGTCTCAAATTTTGGCTTCACCTCTCACATTTCTCCCATGCTATGCCCTTTTTCCCCTCCCAGAGTTTTTTTCCCCCATTTTAACCCGCCATTTCTCGCAGCCATTTTATCAAAAAAAAGCACACTTTCATTTCACCCAAGTCCCCCCCAAACTTCGATTTCGTTCAAAACCCGGGAGGTTTTCCTAAAATTTTTCAAACGAATTCCCTTCGTTAAAAATCAATTCGCCCACCCTCAGTCGTTACCCATGGGGCGAACAAAATAGGGGGTCCCTTTATTTTTTTGATTTTTTTTGGGGGCCGATTGGGCTTTGTAAAGGGGGAAAAAAGGGGCCGGGTGAAACTTTTTTTTATTTTTTTTTGTGTTTTGGTTTTAATTTTTTCCCTTTTTTTTTTATTTTTTTCAAAACTTATTTCCCCTTTTCCCCCCAAGGGAATTGAATGAACGACCCGTCAGATCGTTCATAAATTTGGGAGATCACACGTAGTTTATAGCTGAAAAACCCCTGGTCTCCATGGCAACTGTAAGTCACGCGCCCCAATGCATTGGGGCACCCGTGACGCACCAAAAAACCCCGGGAAATGCCCCCATTCAGAAACGGGCTGCCCGGGTTTAAAAGGATCAGGGGCCGTGTCTGCACCGTTTACTGCCCGGGACCGGGCAGCAGAAGATCACTCCTGTTTCCCCGCAGCTTCATGCCCGCAAACCCAACGATGTTCCCCCAACATCGGGGGGTTTTAATCCCCCGGGGCTGGAGCTCACTCCGGCTGTGGGGGTTTGGGGCATGATGCCCGGCAATATACCGCTTTTTTTCTGCCGCAAATTTTTGCGCGCCCCGTTGTAAAGCGCCAAATCCCCAAAGACGAACCCATACGTAAATTTTGGGGGGGAACCCCTCCCCCGACATTAAACGTATGGGAAATTCAAATTTCGGTAAGCTTTAAAAATAAAATTTTCTCCCAAAAATTTAAAGTTATAGTACACCGCAACCCGTTTAAAATTTTAATTTATAAAAACACCCCCCACCCCCTTAAAATAAATTTAAAAAACCCCAGCACACCCGCCAAAAACCACCACAATTACTTTTTTGTCCTGTTTTAAACCCCACAAAGTTTTTTTTTCTTGTTTTACAAATATTTTTAAAAGATACCAAAAAAAGGGTTATACCACATTTTTCCTTTTTACCCCTTTAAAACATGAAATACAATGGGGGGTTTTTAGTGTCATTTTGATAAAATTTGGGCGTATGCCCCACTGTCACGTAAAGGGGAAAGCACGGGGGACCTTAACGGGAAACCCCAGCCCAACGTCCCTGTTTTTACTTGACGTGCTGCCTAGATGGGCAAGGGCCCAACGGTGGAAAGTCCCAAAAACCTACAAAAATCCCAGGTCCCCTTCAGGGGGAAGAATAGTCGAACATCCCGGGTATTAACAGAACGGGTACATCGGGCCAAAAATAAAAAAAAACCAAAGAGAGTAAACAAAAAACCCCAAAGGTCAGGAACAGGTAAATCCCTTACTGAAAACCCATCTCCCAAAAATGCTCCCAATTTTTATCCCTGTGTTATAACAGTGATGTAATGATTGCTGAATATGGTTTCACAATGGGGCAAGTGTAAAAAAATTAAAAAAAAATAATAAAAAGTAAAAGTGTAAAAACTAAAAAATACAGTATAAAAAGCACACCGCCCCTTTCCCCTTTAAAAATACCAATCACCCTAAAAATGATCCAAAATAAAAAAAAGTGCACATTTTTGGTATCACAGCGTGTGTAACGACCTAACATATAAATCTATCATGTTATTTATCCCGTAAGATAACCGCGGGAAAAAAAACCCCCCAAAAAAAACAAAAGCAGAATTAAAATTTTTTTGTTCAGTCCGCTGTACAAAAAAAAAAAAAAAATAAAAAATAAAAAAAAATTTTAAAAAATCTTTAAAAACCCCCAAAAAAAGGGTACCAATGAAAATTTTCACCCTGTCCCCCCAAATAAAAGCCATTACATTTTTTTTTTGGGGGAAAAAATTTTAAAAAAAAGGTTCTAAACAATCAAAAAGCGTGAAAATTTTAAAAACATTTTATTTAAAACCATGCGTTTTTTTGGGGGGTTCAGTCTGCCCCCCAAAAAACCCTTAATAAAAGAGATAAAATTTTTCCAATAAAACCCCATAATGTTACTTGTAAAAACCCATCTACTCATCCCGCAAAAATCAACCCATACCCCTTTCCTCCCATATACAAAAATAAAAAAGCGTCAACTATGTTGAAACAAAAAAATCCAAACTTTACAAACAATTTTCTTTTTTTGGTAAAAGTAAAAAAAACTTTAAAAAAAACATAAAAACAAGAAATTTTTTCCCAAACCCGTACAAAAAAAAGGGTTTTATTTAGTCATTTAAAAACCTCAGGGTAACGCGGGAAAAAATAAAAAACCCAAAAAACAAGGCCCCGTAAAATTTTCGGGGTTTTTTTTTCGGGCCCCAAAACACAAAAAAAAATTTGGTGAAAAAACCTTTGCGCCCAAAATGAACAATGCCCCCCTAAAAATTTCCCTGGGGATTGTTGAACCCAAAAATGGGGGGGATTTTCGGGAAGGGTTTTTCACCTTTTCTGGTAATTTGGGGAGTTTTGGGCAAAGCCATGGCCCCCCCAAAAATCTGCTTCCAAAACCCAATTAACGCTCCCTCCCTTTTTACGCCTTGCCTTTGCGCCCAAACACATTTAAAATCCTCATATGGGGGAATTTCCCAAAACTTGAAAAAAATTTCACCTAAAATTTTTTTAATACAATTTTTTCCCAAAAATTCCCTTTTGGAAAAAAAAAAAATGTTTGCAAACCCCCTGGGGTATAATTAGGAAAAATGCCCAATTATTTTTTTTTCCCGGCCATTTTTTTCATGACACCTTTGGCTCAATATACTCACTACACCCCCTGATATATCCCTTAAGGGTTTTTTCCAAAAATTTTAATCTTTTTAGGGGGGTTTTATTAATTTTTAAAGCGGGGGTAAGGGTGTCCACAAACTAAATAGGGGTGCCTAAAAAAAAAATTTCAAAAATTAAAAAAAAAGACCCCAAAATCCAAAAGTTTTCCCCTACTCAGGGCTTGTGGTTGAGTCAAATAGCGCAGGGGGCCACAAAAGGAAATTTAAAACTAAAAAACGCAGAATAAACCTTGATTGCTTTTTTCGGGGCTAAAAAATTTACTGTGACCCGGGTAAAACTTTTTTATTAAAAATTAAAAATCTGAAAAAAAAATTTTGGAAATTTAATCTCCACTTTGTTTTAAATTTCTTTAAAAACACCTAAAGGGTTAAAAAACGTTCTAATGTTGTTTAAAATTTACCTAAGGGGTGCAGTTTCTTGGGGCTATTTTTTAACACGGTGTATTTGCGGGGCGAAATTTACCCCCCCGCAATTACGCCGGGGGGCCCCGGGGCGGGGGGAGGGCGGGGCCGGCACCTCCCGGCCCAAACTTGCTTTTCCAACGGGGGCTATAGCCGCGGTAATTCAAAATTCCCCTTTTTCCCCCCTTTCCGGGGCGGATTCGCCAGCGGAGGGGAGACTAATCCATGGGTTTCCCCATGAGAAACTGGGGATTCCCCTTAATACTTGGACTTTTTCCCCCAGCCGAAAATTCCCCCTTTTCCAAATTTTTTAAGCCGTTGAAAAAGGGGCCTTAGATAAGTCTTTAAAGGGTTTTGGTCCAGAAATAAAACCTCCAAAACTATGAAAGGGCCCCCTAAAAAAAATCTGGCTGCAAATTTTCTTGAAAATGTTAAAATTTTGCTCCCAATTTTTAAAAAGCCCCCCAAAAAGCCCTAAAAAAAAAAAGGGTGGGAAAAAAATTTATACCAACTAAAAGTGGACTTATGTTTTTAATTTAATTTACTATTTTATTTTGCATGATTTATCTGTTTTCACACAGTTTTTTTTAAAATTTTGAAAATCGAAAATTTGTCCAAAATTTCAAGACATTTTGATATTTTTCAGAAAGAAAACAATGCATTGCCCCAGGGGCCCGGGGGAGGGGCGCCCCCGCCGCCTCATCCCCGCCCCCGTTCCGCCCCTTATTCACGGCGGATTTGTAGCTCAATAGGGCTCAAAAATTCCTTGGGATAACCCTGTGAACACGGCCTAAGGCGACATGATAAAAGGGGTCTGCGCCACTAGCCTGCCTCCTTTCACCCCAAAAAAACTGGCAAGCCCTTTTCTCTAGTTTTATAATCACCCGCACCCAAAATTACCCATTCCCCGGGGTCCTGCACATTTTAATAATGTGCCCCAAATATCGAGGGCAATTTTGCGGCGTGTCACACCACCAACCGTATGATTCTCCCCAAATTTTGACGGAAAGGGAAAACGGGGCCCGCTTTAAACGCATCAGGAAAACCGACCAATTTAAAAGGGGTTTTAACCTGAGCCGTTTTGTCTTTTTGGAGCAAGAAACCCACCAATCTATACCTGCAGTAGAACGGGTTCAAAAATTTTGGGGGGCGAAATTCTGTGCTACTAAGAAACGAAAAAAACAAATGGAGTCTTGGCGCCAAAATACATACATGTTGCCCCATGAGTCTGTCTACATGGCAAGCATTTCCAGTCGATTTTTGATGCGGATTCCCCTTTTTAAAATCAAACAAAACCACTTTAAACCATCCCAAAGGAACCTGATTTGAAAATCTAGTTTTTAAAACGACTGTTTTTTTTTAAAAAAAAAATTTGAACATGTTCCGTCATTTTTTAGGGAAAAAAAAAAGCGTAATTTAAAAATTTCAAGGGCGGGAAACCCCGTCCACAACCCCATAACCCTGAAGGCAACTTGTTTTCTGACTTAAATCGGGGGGGGGAAAAAAAAGACCCTTAAAAACCACATTTTAAAACCCAAAAAAAAAAAAATACTCATCGGGCGACGCATTTTTTTGGGTTCAAAACCGACACGTTTTTTTATGTGTGTATGTTGGGGAAAAACCCCCAAAAAGGGCCCTTCACACGGCTTATTGCAGGGCGGAATTTCAGCCGTAATTTTGCCCGGGGTTTCTTCCTGCAAAAATCTGGGAACCTCCCCCCCATTACGGGAATCCACAATTTTTGATAGAGAACTATGGAGTCATCTCTTTTTATCCGCTCGGGGGAATCCCCCGAGTGGGGAAAAGTACATGTTCATTATCCCCCGGGGGGAAAACGCGCCGGGGGTAATGAAAGTCCCTTTGGGGGCCCCCCCGGGAGCGCCCCCCACCCCTTTCCTCAAGGCCCCTAAATTTCAGGCGAAAACCGTCCCGCCCCAAAAACGGCTTGAAAAAAGCCCTGGTGAACCGCCCTAAAGGTTTACATATTGGCCCCGGGTGTTTAAAAAAACTTTTCCCCTGTTCTTTCCTATTTAAAAAATTTGTAGAAAATGAAAGGGATGATACATTTTCTACGGTTGGGAATTTGATTTGCAGCATGTGAAGTGTTTTTCTAACAAATTGTGATATTATATCCAAATGCTACCATAAGAGATTGAACTAGTTAAAGGGGCGTTCCAATACTTTTAAATGCTTGTCTATCTGTCAGGGCATGTTGAAAATAAAAAGACATAAAATACTTACCTTTCCCGCACGCTCTTCTTCCCCTCACCCGGGCCTTCATGTGACAGATGCAGCCAATCACAAGGGCAAAAGCCAAAATGAATCATGAACTTTTACAGCTACCCGCCGTTCACCGGAAAAGGCCGCCTTGGGGACAGAGCAAAAGTGTCCATACGGGCCCCTTTTTTCCTTCTATTTTTTTATCATGCCCCACGGACAAAAGAAGGGATTTAAAGTGTCGGAACACCCCTTTGGCCAATTTCAAGTGAGGCTAAGGGAAAAGACCCTTCTTTTAAAAAATTTTAAAAAGGGCTTTTTTGCAATAGGAATTTCGAAAACCAAATAATTACTCCCCTTTTTAAAACAAGTTGACAAGTGGCTGTAGACAGAAGAACACATCTATTACCTACTTCACAAGAAATTCACAGGTTACATGAAATATTAGAGGAGTCACGTACAACCACCTCTCAGAAGACGAAAGCTTGCCAAATATTTGAGAACGTTAAGAAAAAGTTTATTAGAAAACATTCTATAGACTTCTTGATGCCAGAGATATTCACGTACAACACAGTCAGGGATTACTTTAAAAAAGGCTTGCCATCGTGCCTGTTAAGCAATTTTCCCAAATTTAGTTTTTTCCCCAAAAATCCTTGGAAACTTTGACTGCATGCAGGATTAAGAGATACAAGTCTATCTAGCAAATGTTTTCAGTTGGCAACCTTTGGGGAAATTTGAGGGGTTTATAGAAGTTACACCCGGAAATTCATGCTAAATTCAGGAGGGATTTTACTCAACACCCCCATTGGCAGATTAGATTAGGGCTGTATATTTTAAATGAATTTTAATTCTGTATATTATTGTCAAAGTGTGCTTTGGGTTTAGCAAACAAATATGCAGAATCTGATTTTAGATATTATCATGTACTCAGCAAGACTGAAGGGCTATTCATAATGTGTGACATTAGAGGGAAGTCTAGGATTAGAAACAAGAGGTTTTCTTCTGGAAAAGCGCCCACTTTTTTTTTTTTGGGTTGGTCGGGGTAAACAGTTTAGCTTACTTCACTTCAAATGGGAATTAGCTGCAATCTTTGCCTATATAAAAATGGATTTCTGTTGTCGGCTCTTTATGCACGGCCAAACAACTGCAACAAATGTGTCAGATAGACAAATCAGGTGCTTCCGAAGTTTTAAACTGGGTTTGAGCTACCATTTTTAACATACTGTATTTGCAAAAAACCAGACCACGAATTTCTGTACTTAAAGGGGTTTTCTCAACACGCTGTTTCACAGAGTCACAAGCAGTTTTACACTCACTCTGTCCCCCCTATGGCGTGGGGGGTTATACAGTTAATACCTACTTAGCTCTCTGTACTAGCTGACCATTATACAACAAGTCAGGGAAAAGTTTCCCACAGTAACAAAATTACATGTGGGGAACACAGTCAAGGATTACTTAAAATAGGCTGTTGGGCCATCTGTCCCTGTTT
The DNA here is from genome assembly GCA_025379985.1 of Phyllomedusa bahiana. Lineage (NCBI taxonomy): Eukaryota > Metazoa > Chordata > Amphibia > Anura > Hylidae > Phyllomedusa > Phyllomedusa bahiana. The sequence goes on from JAODAL010074394.1 coordinate 12,907, forward strand.
AAGGGCAGGTCCCAAAGTTTCCAAAACCCTTTGGAAATTTGACTGATGGGGGATTTAAAGAGATAAAAGTTTTTCAACACCCTTTTTCAGGGATCACAAGCATTTTTTTACACTCACTTTCCTCCTGTGGGTGGTTCTATAGCAGTTATTACCAAAATTACTTCTCAGTAACTGCGAACCATTATACTAAGAATTCAGGAAAAATTTTTCTTTCATAAACAAAAATTTAAAATGTTTTAGGACTAAAAACAATGACTTATCTGTAATCGTTAGAGATAATTTTTTTCGGGGCTGGCAAATCTGTTAAATGATTTTTACCCCCCTGCTCTTTCTTCTTTTTTCAATACAGAGTTAGGACAGGAAACCAGTAACGTAGAAACCCTTTTGGTTATCCGAGCACATAAAATGTCTCTTATCTCAAAAAAGTAAAATCTATTGACCAAAATATTTAGAAAAGGTCTTGAATGTTGAAAGCTAATTTTTGTAGTAAGTAAATCCCTTTAACAACCCGACATTTTTTCTTACATGCCATGAATGTATTGTACTTGTACTGAATTTGATCATGTTCATTAATTGAAACCCTTTCAGATCAGTCATGCCTTCAAAAAGGAACCCGTCTCCAGGCTGACCAGACATTTCACAGCCAATAGCAAGCTGCTGAAACTCCCAAGGGGATGGGGGCACAACTGCAATTTTAAGGGGGAAACGGATGAGGCGAAAACTCCACAGCAATTCAAGCCTGCTAAAAGTTTTGCTAACTGATGACTATTTCCCTGATTTAAATGCATAAACAATTTGCCAGTACAATTCAAAATCCCAATATGGTCTAGCTCTTTGTTTAGGATTGGCAAAACAAAGAAACAATGCAAACTCTAGTATAGTGCACTTAAAGGGGTATTCCCAGCTCATTCATTAGCGTAAACATGTAAGCAAAGGGAAATAAAGATTATTACCAAATACATTTCTGTTCCATTTTCCTTTCCTTCAAGCAAGCAGAAACTTATCTCCTGCTTGTGACACAAACTCCCTAGGTTACCAAACCCCTTGGAAGGGGATGTCACTCCCCCGCCATGCCAACTTTTAGAGCTCTTCTGCCCTGCTATTTAGACTTATCCATCACCATTGCCCCTTTAACAAGCTATGATAGGAAAAAAACAAAGCTAAAATGCCCAAACATTGCCATAAAACCCCCACACCAAAACTGGGAAACTGAACCTGGAATGGCTGAAGAGCAGGTTTTGAAACAGTATATTGTGAACCCTATTTGATATGGGAAAAAACGAACAAAAAAAACTAAGTGAGGGGGGGATAATGCGCTAAACAAATAAAATTTTCTTTATTAATATTTTTAATTCCAAGAGACAAAAATATGTATTTTCACAGGCAGGCATGGTTTAATTTGGTACAAAATATTAAACTAATATATAGTTTAGTGTTGCAAACTCTAAGAATAAAGCAGCAAAAATGTAAAACCAAAAAAA